>JAOTQE010083666.1:0-15436 GCA_025631205.1 Nesometra sesokonis
TTACTGACCTCGGTAACCTTAGCCAGTAACCGAAACGTAGCAAAAGTAAGTCTACTTTTTATGGTTTAATTTGAAAGAATATTCCATAATAATATATTTGAAACCAGATGAAATTTTTCGAGAATATGGATATTTTTTTGTATTTAAGCGATGAAAATTGGTATGTTGTATTTTGTTAAATAATGAGTGCCCCTGAATATTTTTTAAAGAAAGTCAGCTACCTTCCTTATATATAGAAGAACCCCCTCCCCACCCTCCATCCCCAAAAAAATATTAACTGCTAAATGTTCACTACTCTTGGATTGAGACACCAATAATCTCTCTTGATTAATTGACGATCTCGCCCATTATTAGAAAGTAAATGCGTTTAATAAAACATTGTTGAAACCTGTATTGTTGTTATGTCATTTCACATGAAATACGGTACAAATGGCATTTTTGATGAACAAAAAAATCTATCAATTATTTACGCAATTTGTTGACGGCAGTCTATTTGTTTCATCGCATCTAGTTTCCAATAATCACAATGCCCCTTTCTGTGGTTTTGTGTATTATGGTTACCATGGAGACAGGCGTCGATGCAAATCCATAATTAAATTTTACAAATATGTATTGGATCCAATCGATGAGTTTTCTGTACGATAAGCTCAACAACTTAGCACTAAGAAGCTGATAAATGTATCAAAAACAAGGATTTGCTGTTTTTTGGTAAACGGTCGGTGTTCACTTTTTACAGGTGTGTGAAAACCTTAATTTTACTAGTGTTGACCAATTAGATTAGGATACGTAACTTATTAAGTAACTCTCAGTTTAGTATACAAACCAACGAGTTGCAAAACTTGTTTGAAGATCTCTACACTTACCTGTGCTTATATGGAAAGAGCCGGATTTCAGAAAAACTGACTTCTGTAGGCATTCCATGTTAAAAGTGCGTAAACAATTGTTTTAGGATAAATCAAGGCTGCTGATTACGAATATGTTGTTTACCAAGCCTTATTTTGGATTTTAGTCTCAAATTGTGGCAAAAATTGAAAAAAAAATCACTTTTATCCCCAAAAACGGTTTTGTGGATATAATACATCTCTGGACATGTCAATTAAATAATACTTGTCATTTGAAAGCTAATTAAACTGTCTACCTAATGATAAATGGTATGGTGATTTATCTTACATTTTTGACATCAAATTTTTGGTGTAAATGTGATTTTTTTCGTGTTTTTTGGCGCAATTTAGTATTTTGCATATTTTATGAAAAATAATAAAATAATATGCAAACTAATCGGTGAAATCCGTATTAATCTTATCTGTCAGTGGAAAGTGAATACATACATATGTCGTTATCATTCGTTACCCTATTTTCGAAGACGGCTTTAACATTTTAATTTTGTACAATTAGTTGATCTAGTGGATAGGAATTAAAAAAGATGAACATAAATTTATATAAGACGCTTTATTACCTAATTAAGCAAATGACAGTTCGAACATTGACCATATTACCGAGAGACTGCTTGCTAAATTTGAAAACCATGGAACTATCAGACTGAACTCAAAAGAGACCGACCGACTGACTAGCTAACAAATGGGTGACTGTTTTTTTGTTGGATTTATTTGGTGTTGTGGGAACACCAAGGATAACCCACGCCACGAAAGCCCGAAGTTAACTTATATCCAGTAGGGTCCATCTGGTGGCAGTACATGGGAGACAATCCCCTACTCTTCCGAAGGGTGCACTGCGTTCTTTAACGTGCACACGAGCCATGTTGTACACAGGACCAACGGCTTAACGTCTCCTCAAAAAGACGGGTTGTGCTGTTAACTTGCATTTCAACCCTCCAGCCGAAACACAAGGAGGGTGTCATGGTATTCGACCAAACCATGGTCAAACGAGTTTCCGCGGTTCAGCGCATAGCATAGTGATTTCCACCAGCTAAACCAACTGAGCTCCGACGTTGGAAAACTAGAACTCCTGGAGAATTTGTCGGCCAGCGTTCGTAACTGTTTTGGGGTGAAAGTGAAATTATGAGAACAATATTATGCTTTGATTATTACAAATGAAAGGTGTTTACTGTTAATATTTTGTACAATTATTGACCAACAAAACTTCAAAATACCACTAGTAGTCACTCGGCTTTGTCATACTGTGTTACTGTACACAGGTTTTGATTGTTGTCATGATACATTTACTTAATTATCACACGTTTGTATGATTCTACATTGGTACTACAAATGTCTCAAAATGTTGACTTGTATCTTGTATTTCCTTGTGTTGGAGTCAGCGTATTTCGGAAGAGCCGCTAAGTACTTTGTCCTGTGTATTGTATGGTTCACCTGTACATTGAAGATCATGGTACAATCAAAAAAGAGTAGGGGAATGTCTCCTAGTAGACTGCACAATCACCACCAGAAAGACACGTGATAAAAGTAGCCACTTCGGACTTCCATGGATTATCCACGGTGTCTTAAAACACAGTAAATCAACTAAAAAGGGACAAGATGAGTGAAAAAAGAGTAGGTTTATGAGTAAGGTTATTTATTCGGTACAGTACTTGAGTGGAGTGCTCCTTTGAATTATTCTTTTTTTATTTTTAGAAAATGGAAAGGGCCCAACGCAAAACACTGTTGCTGAACAAACCTCGGTTGGTTGACGATATTCAAACTGAGCAGATCATTTGGGAATTGAAGCAACTGGAAGTCTTAACGCCAATTCTTTTTAAAGACATTGAGCGGGAAAGTGGACGAAAGGCAAGACTTAATCGTCTGATCGATCTTATCACATCCTGTGGTCCTAAATCCTTTCAGATATTTATAGAAATTCTGTCAAAACATGGATATCATTATCTAGTGGATACTTTGAAGAGTGATTATGAACGATTTAGAAAAACCGACAAAAAATCAAAGAAAAGTAAGTTAACATTTACTTTATCCTGCGTTTATTTATTTAGGCTACTGTATTAATCATTCTTTATAGAAAAAGAATGTGATAAATTCAGGCAAGTACTAAATTAAGCTCAGCTTATCCATGTATATTTTGTATTGTATAAAAATATAATATTTTGCGTGGAATTCGATGTAGTACGCCTTATGCAAACTTCCCCATCGATGTTACCAAGATGTGTGTACTTTTTGGTTAATTTTATACTGTTTTGCAAATGAACAATTTGAGATTTTATATAAAATTAAAATAGTAAAAAAATATGAATGGTTTTGAAATATTCTTAATGATAACATCCACTTGGTTTATACTGCTGTATCAAAACAGTTTCCATATATCGTGCATTCTTCTGTTCCATAAATCAAATTTATTCAGTATATGCAGGACATTGGCCCAAAAATACCAAGTATTCATTAAATATTCGAATTATCATTTCGTTTTTATATGCTAGTTTAACGAAAGAAATTAATTTCAATAACAGTGCTTAGTTAACAAAAATTGTTTGAATTTAAAATCATTGGAGTACCGCATTACCGTGGGTGTCTTCAGATTTTTTTTCAAATAAGTTTGATAGTCTGGGCTGAGCTTAACATTATTTTTTTTAATTCGCTCTTCGTTTTTTATGATTTACCATCTTCCCCTCTCTATTTAAAGATCAAGGATCTCTAGTCTCATGATTTTTCTTTTTAAAATCCAAAATTAAAAATAAGTAGTTTTTGCAACAACTATCTGTTGAAAAGACGATAAATTTAATTCTAGTTAAAGAATTTGTTTTCTAGAAATATTTGGCGTTCTATGTCTTAGCCATGATTTGATATTGTGAATGTAAAATTTTTCATCAGTAACATTTTGAGACAACCAAACGTAACCAAAACCAATTGAATTTAATGTATTTTAAACATAATGTGTCCAGCAAATTTCATTCCTTTCAGTTTGTCCTAATAAAAAAAGCATTGTCCTAATAAGGTGTTCGGATCAATTTCCTTAACTAAACGTAACCAAAAGTTTAACAACGTTGCAAAGTGCAAGACAAACGTGAAGGGAATCTTCCAACTTCAGTCATGGTAGCATAATTTATGTTGTAAAACAGAAACATGTTTCAACAAATTATTATGTATATGAAATGAATGAAGAAATGAATAATTTAATGTAGAAGAGAAAAAAAAAGTAGTAATAATCTTGCTTAATTGAATAGAACGTATACAAAGATTTTCTTTAAAAGAAGTCATGGAGAGAATCATATTTATCTCTTTGTTTAAAATCAAATTTGTTAATTCTCAAGGTTCGTCGTTTGTATTTAAAATTATTATTTTTTCCGTTTTGTTAGGTATGCATTTTGTTTCTCCAGGTATATTAGTTCAACCTATACGACGATCTTCCCATTTAAACTACTCTGTTTCTTTTTTTTTTTTTTTTGTTTCATTTGGTACTCAGACCTTTAAATCATTTTATCTCTCAGTTATTTCACTCTGGAAAAAACCTACCACAATCGATAGTTGATACACATAACATAACATAAAATCACTCTGGCTAAATATTTGAAACAATAACTTGTTTGTTTTCATATACTGTACCCAGGGAGGTATAAAATATTTTATACCTCCCTGCTGTACCTATATATTTTACCTCTTGTACCAGTTCATTGTTAAGTTTAGTTAAGGGGATACCATTATATTAGCATCTGGCCATAACGGCTATGTGGCTATCTGGTATCCATAGGATAATGATGTATCTGAATTTTCATAAATAAAATAAAAATTGCTTCCATTGCATATCCCCTTGTGGAAGGGGTGTGCCCCTGTCCAAGTGCGATTTTTACAAGGTGAAAACACCCATATATTTTCCCCATTTTGTGATTGAATAACTTATTTTTAGCTCTTTTCCTCTGAGGAGTACATTTCCTTTGAAGGATATTGCTTGAGACCCAAATCTTTATATTTCTATACTGATTTTTTTTTTCTACCTCGAGCACCCTATGCACCCGTTCTGGATACGCTGCATGCGCAAAACAGGCATTTAAAAAACCAATCTGGACTGGACGCAACTTCTTTTGGAAGGGAGGAAAACGGTAGAGAGTCAAAGTTTTAGGGGGTCCGGGGAATGCAGCTCAGGGAAATTGCCTCAGGGGCCTGTTAAGGGGTCAATTGTTGTCTTCTAATCGCGAAACATTTTTTGTTTATAGAAAATTTTAATAATATTGATATATTTTACTTTCCGAAAAGGGGATGGGGGGAGGGCAGGCCCGACCCCTCTTAATCCGCCTTTGACAATACAACGTGTGTTTATTCGTCTACAAGCTCCGATTGTCTATGCTAACACATGAACATGCACATATAAGTTTACAGTACTATATACACAATTATATGTATGTAAATAGATTACAATTGATCTGTTGTTATCACTGGCATGGCTTAACAATCTTTTGCGGCAATTATCGATGTTATTACTGAATAAGGCATATTATGCGCAGTACAGACGAGTTTGATTCCACGGGCTTGCGAACATCGATTATTATTTACGCTATTGACAGAATCAAGGTAGCATAAAATTCGAATTAATTCAAAGACGACTAAACAATTGTTTTCCATTCGGTTCATCTAATATCAATGAACAAAGTATAGGGTTTTGTATAGATTGACCGAAGTTACATTATACAAATGTGTAGCTTGAACATAATATACGTTTATCTGTAAAAGCTCGTATTTTTAGCAAGGTAAAAATCAACATAATCGTGCTTACATTTTCTTTTGTTGACTGATTTGGATTCGAACTCGAGCTTTTTGATGTTGTATTAAAGGGGTAACGATAAATAATTAACTGTTGACATCGGTTTATGTAGCATGAATAATACTTTGTCTATTATAAAGAATCAATAGTGCAAAAAGGACCAGTATACAGGGCTGACTTAATCCCAAGAAACTCAATAGTGCAAACATGCAGAGCTGCAACTGACTTAAAATCCCAAGAAACTCATGATCCCACACGAAGGCTCAAACTCTTATGCGCGCGTGCAGAAAGGCGCGTAAAGAAACAAAACGCACGCGTGCAATAAGGGCCGTGTTTCTACAGGAAATTATCCAATGGCTATCGCGATAAAAATTATTTGATAAAAGTTCTGCTGAAAAAAATCCGATAATTCCCCAATTTTATTCCGATAGTTATCCGATACTTGACGTAAATGGGATAATTTGTTACCTTAGACCCTGGACCAATCTTGGTCTTGCAAAGATTTGGCCACGGTGTCTTCAGGGTGCCAGTCGAGGGAAAGGGGAAACCACAAAAAAAAAACACCTGCGGTAACGTGACGGCCCAACAATTAGCAGCGTGACAGTTTGTCGCTATACGCGCGCCTTTCTGAACGCGCGCGTAACAATTTGTTTCTCTTCGTGGTGTCATTACGAAATGAACACAGAGACGTGACCTTAGATCTTAAGAGCACTAGGTTATATACACACATCAGCACAGCAGTGTTTTTTTCGATTTTTTTTAATTACAAGTTATTACTCATCCCGTAACCTTTACCTCTGACCCCGTTCCCGTAAACTTGATCTTTGACCGTGACCCATCATCGGCAATTCTGGTCTGAACCTGCATGCTTCCACCAAGTTTGCCCAAGATGAGACCAAGGAGTAGCGAAAAGCAGTTATTTGACCTTTGACCCCAGTGACCTTTCCAAAAATGAAAACTTCAAGGTCAATTTCACAGTGAGCCTGCATCCACCCAAGTTTGATGGAGATCCAAGGACCTGGGAGGAGTAGAGGAATAAACAAACATTGCTCAAATTATAGTATGCTATCCATAATTATTTTTTAATCAAACGTTCATACGCCACTGAGGCGTGAATGGTTCAGCTGTTACCCGCCCTTCTCAATGCATATTTTTATATCCGACTGTCATCCTATTTCAATTAAACGGTTATTATAATATTAGGAAGAAACTGTTACTATTCTCACCTTAGTTCCAGAAGGAATTACTTTCCTCTTTCGATTTTCTTTTCAATATTTAGCTCAATGACATTATCATCAACATATGGAGTTGTTACAACTCCTTAATTACTTGGATTTGGATTTACTGTGTTCATGTTTAATCTTATCTGTGATTTTGAGCGTCAAGCTTAATCGTGACTGTGGTTTATATATTCTCCTCTTGGCATACTCATTTTGAATTTTGTTTGTAGGTGGGCATTTTCATCTGAATCATATCTTTAACTCATTAATGGATCACACGGACAACACAAACTTAAGACGTGCTGTCTCATTCACCTCGTCATCGCTCGAGCTTCGAAGGCGCCAGGACCAGCAGATATACAGACAGCATTCCATGCATCTTCCCCGCCGGAGGGATAGGCAGCTGGAACTAGGACAACACTTTCAACATTTCCATACGAAAGGTGGAGAGCTAGAACTTAAACAGCAGCTAGCCCACTTTCCTATGAAGGATAGTTATCTAGAGCTCAGAGATCAGATGACCCATTTATCTACACAAAATGGTCACCGTGAACTCAGACACCAATTATCACATCTCTCCAGAAATGGTAGTTCTGGAGATCTTACAGATGTAAACGGAACATGTCAGTGTTTACTGTGTCAACAAGCTGCAATGGATGGTCAATCGGGTGTAATTTTAGGTGTGTTTAGTTGCCTAATATTAAACGCTTATAAGGTTACAACTTTTGTATCGTCACATACCTGCATGGTTTCTAAACAGAAGATTTTACTACTCTGTTTGAATTTGCTCCTGGCAAGGTTTTTAGAGGCCATTCACTGAAGCTATTTAAGCCACGATATAAACTAAAACCAATGGATTTGTTTTCTTCCAGCGATTCATATATGACTGGAATAAATTATGAGGAATTTTTAGTGATTTGTCAGTTGATGTTTTCAAAAAGATATTAAAATATGGTACAAATTTAGTATCTAGGTCTGGATCTGCTAACAGTAAAGCTGTACTCTGATATTTGAAACACTGAAGTCAACAGTGCACTAACCATAGTCGCCGTAAGTTTGTGTTGCTGAGCGATCGTAAATTTATATTACTTGTTATGTGTTCCTTGGATCGCATTCTTTCTGAAGTGTTCTTCTTTATGATCTGTTGATAACGTCACTGCCTAAACTGATATTTAATATTTTATTTCCACAGAAACAAAACTGGTTCCTATTCCACGTACATATGGTGAAGTATGTCAGAATAATCGAGAAAACTTTATAGAAAATGTCTGGGCCGAACACATCATACCTGAGTTACGGCCGCCGCTGCAACTTAGCAACCTGGATAAACAACTCCTGCGATCAGAGAAATCCCGTCGAAATAGATCAGAAATTCTCTTTGATCTCTTACTGCAGAAGGTTGATGAGCATGGTCACAAGGCATTCTTTATGTTGCACGGAATACTGGATAGAACATATCCACATGTTTCGGATCTTGTGTGGAATGATCTCATGAAGATGACGGCACCAACACCGGAGGTACCCTTTCCACGTAAGTCATGATATAATTATCATTATATGACACCTAGATAGATTCCTGCAATCTGATTGGTCGATCGTTATCGATCATTTTGCCCATTTCATGGTGACGTTATGAATCGTGCAATTTTGGATCCACTTACCATACAATTTTGGATCCATACGTTTTGCTCTGTTGCACGCTCGCCGTGGCGTGAAAACGCTCGCATATTGTAACCTGCATGATATGCGACAATGACTGCACCGCGCTCAGCTGCACTGTATTAATTTTGTACTGCACTAGCGCTAGCGCTATTACGCGACTTCTTACTTGTTTCTAAATTCATAAAATATCAAATGACAAGGATCTATTTACATGTAGGAGGTGTCGTATAAAACAAATAATGATTTTTTTTTCGTTCGTGCGATGGACAGAATATTTCATAAGGTGAAAGATGAAATGATCCACTCAACTCGGCTACGCCTCGTTGAATGGATCATTTCATCTTTCACTTCATGAAATATTCTGTCCATCGCACTCATAGATATTCATTATTTGTATACTATGTAGGTGTATAATAACTATGGACCCTATAAACTAGGAACTATAGCCATTATAAATATTGCTTAAGTGGAAATAATTTTGTTTGCTGAAGCACATCTTTTGATGACCTCCGTAGATCTTGTTTGACATATTTTGTTTTCTTTTGTCGACAGATTTTATAAACAAATAAAATAAAATAGGCCCTATAGTACAGTACAACCACACTCCTCGTACGCGACGCAACCCTCCCAGCATACGCCTTTTGTAGCATGATTTTGTTTAAAAAACAAGTGGACATCGTATAATAACCGATACTAATATAAATAGACGAATTAAAAGTGGCTGTATATAAACATCCGTTAAAATTTTAATTTGAGATTTGTTTAATATTCGTAGGAACTGGTACAATTACATAAATTAAATGAACAAATATTTCTGTCTGCAAGTTAGATAGTTATTTGATGCTAGAAATCCCGAATAGTTGATTTTTTAACTATATAAATTAAACACTACTGTGAAGAAGTTTACATTTTGTAGTAAGTGATAGTGACTCATTTCCAAGTTGATTGTGTCATTTGAAGCACTCCTGCCATCGGCACTTACTATTGCTTAAATTAATTTGTTTTCCTTTTTTTCATAGGGCATTCTCCTGCACCGCCTAACTACACCAGAGAAGCCAT
Source organism: Nesometra sesokonis (assembly GCA_025631205.1). Lineage (NCBI taxonomy): Eukaryota > Metazoa > Echinodermata > Crinoidea > Comatulida > Antedonidae > Nesometra > Nesometra sesokonis. The sequence goes on from JAOTQE010083666.1 coordinate 9,600, forward strand.
AAACGGATTGATGTCAGATACAGAGCACACACAAGACTTACAGAAAAACAAGACACCAACAGGTCTGAAATCCAACCTGATCTTTATGCAACAGGAACTTCTTAATACTGGCGCAGACAGCCTAGTTAGATCAAAGCAGCTTGATCGAGCATCCCAGTTAATAGCAGAAGCAAACAATGCGATAAAAATGCTCGAAGCACGAATGAAATGTGTGGAGCGCGAACGGGATGATGCCCAACACATGGAAAGAGTAACCCAAATGCAGTGCAAAGATCTCAAAAAGCAAATGGAAATTGTAGATGAAGAGATTCGAAAATCTCGTAAACGAGACGAAGAACAAAAAAGGAGATGGGAGAATCAACAAAAACTAAAAATGGAAGAACTTCAGAAAATGAACGATGAACTAAAATCATTGGAGAATGATCTACATAAAACACAGCTTGACCAGAATAACAAAAGTGAAGAAATAATTCTAAAGAAAAGACAACTTGAAGTAATAGAGAGTAACTTAAAAGAGCAAGAAGACAGCCAAAAGGATCGCACTGCAAAATCAGTTAAAAAGGAGCAACATATGAAACAACGGGAGGTAGAAGTAACAAGACGTGAAGCTGACGTCATTATAAGGGAGAGAGAAGTCGAGAATCGCGAGGATAATTGTAGAAAGACGGACTTGGATCAAAGACGGCGCTCTATGGAATTGAAAAGAAAAGAAGCAGAGGCGACTGTTCTCCAGGAGCAACTTCAAGTAAAGGAAGATTTTATCGAAAGCCAGATAAAGGAAAATAAGATGTGAGTATTATAATTATTGTTGTACTACGTGATATCGTCGGGGATGTACGGTCCCATCAATCAAATGTCATTCATTTCTCATAAGTTTATTTTTAGTGCTCTAAAAGAGCAACTGGTGGTTGTAAGTATGTTGTGCAATTAATTTTAAATGTATCAGCTCTATACGACTTTGTGTTTACATTTGATGTGAATGTATGTTTTAACTTTTGATCTCATTATTAAGTCCTGTTTTGAAATTGGACAACGTGAGATGACCAACGAATTAAATGACTAGAACCGTTAATATGTTTGGTCCCCGGATGGGTTTAGGTTAAAGTACCCGTTGGTCACGCGAAAAAAAGAAATATTCTTATTAAGATTAGAGAAGATTAAACTCTTCTGAAATAAGTGGGTGTTATATTCCGGTGGTCTACCATATCACCACCCTAAAGAATAAATTGAAAGCATGTCATTCGGACTTCATGACTTATTCTTAATGCATATTAACCTGATGATAAGGATTACAAACATGCTCAGTAAATAATTGATTCATAGACTCATCGGCCACATGTTACAAGCTGTATGGGTTTATTTTAAAATACCATTTGCCGTAGATTACTCGATGTTGTATCATAATCTTGCTCCTTGTGGAAAAGTTTCATTTTTTTTCCTGAATCGTTGCAATCTGACAATCACATTCTACTTTAACAGTAATGATGTGAACTGAAATTATTATCCCATAAAACATGTGGAATGAAAATTGGCTGCGTACATACAACATAGAACTGGTAGGGCCCTGTTGTGATCTACGGTGTACGTACGTACCCAGGGCAATGCTACGTTATTGCTTTAGACCTATGTGCACTGAGTATATCGTTTTGTAACGTAATATCTAAACTAAAAAAGTTTCCGTTTTAATTTGTAGAAAGCAAGGCGAAATGTTGAATCAATTAAAAGAAATCAATAAAAAAGAAGACAATCTAAATGACCAGCAGACAGACCAAACAATTAGAGAGGAACAACTAAGAGAGATGGAAAATTCAATCACACAACGAGAGCGCGACAATAAAGCAACATTTCACCAAAAAACCGTGGCACTTGATGAAGAGAAGGAACTTCTAGCATTAGAGAGGCAACGTTGGTATAAGGAATGGCGTCAGAAAGAGGAAACCCTTCAAGAAACAGAAGAGCAATGGAACAAGAAAGATGAAGAGTTACGTGAATTGGAGGGAAAATTAAGAAACACGGAAGAAGATTTAAATAGTAAAAAGCGCGAGTTAAGAGAAGAAGACAACAAGCTCAAAAAGAAAACTGAAGAAATTAACACCAAAGATAAAGAACTCCAAACCGAGGAACGTCGTTTACATGGAATAGAAAAGGTTCAAAAGAGTCGTAAGACGGAATTGGACAGGCGAGAGAAAGATATCGATTCCATTGAAGCTGGCAGACGACGGTTGACAGAAGATACTGAACGTTTTAATAATGAGCAAAGTGAACGAGAAAGAAATTATATGTTGCGATGTAAAGAAGTTGACCATAGAATCGTAGAACTAGAGGCACAAAAACAACAGTTGAGAATCATAGAGCTGCGCCAGAGAGAGAAAGAGTTAATGTGGGAAAAGAGGGAAAACATATCTGACACGTCCAACGCTCTGCAGATTACTGAAGAAATTGCTACACGAACTTCAAGCGACAGTGGCTTACCAGCTACGTGTTCTATTGAAGATCCTCTAATGGTAGAATACACGATTGTACAAAGAGGAGACGACATGCACTCTCCACGACGATTCCAACCTTTCAATATAAAAGTTTCACCTGGGTTGACTATCTGGGGACTGAAGACAATACTAGATAAAGAAGAAGGAATACCAACACATTGGCAAACGTTTTACTACGGAGGGTTTGAGCTTGATGATACAACAACTCTCGCAGATAATTCAATTCCTCCAGACTCATCAATATACTTAAGGCTGGATGTCAAAGAAGGTTCAACGACTATAATTCTCAAAACAGGCCAGAGAACAAGAATGATTGATGTCGACCTCAATGAAACGGTCGCGGTCACAAAGGCTAGAATATACAAGTATGAAGGTGTACCACCACACCAGCAGATCCTCTTACATCGAGATGTCGTAATGGACGACGGTAATTTACTTCATGATTTCAACCTGCATAAGAACTCTGCAATATCAATGAAGTTGAATTACCGTATTTGGATTCGTACTAAATCAAATACCCTGATTCCCTTGGAGGTCGATGAACTTTCAACAATTAGAAATGTAAAATTTTTGTTGAAAGAGGCTGCAAACATTTGCGTTGACTCACAAAAACTAGGTTTTAGAGGGAAATTCCTTGATGACAGTCGATCTCTTATTCACTATAAAATATGTGAAGGAACCACAATTGATCTTACGTGCTCTGTGACAGTAGCTCAGAAACCAGCTGGTGATAACATAAAGATGGAGTTAGATCCATGTGTGACGGTTCGACAGTTGAAAGAGGAGATAAGGAGAATGAAGGCCATTCCAGTCAACAGACAGGCTCTGGTTGTCCGTGATCAGCATCTGAATGATGACGACATGGTCATGGATCATCTAAAGAAGGGATCAGTGATCCATCTCCACAGCGGTAATGTCATGGTCGTCTCATCGACAGGTAAGGTGATTCTGAGTGACGTACAGCCGTGGCATAATGTCTTGAAAGTGAAAGAGATGATCGAACGCAAAACTGGAATTTCTATTCAAATGCAGCATCTGGAATATCAAGGGTCTGCGTTAGTTTCTGGAAGTCTTAGACTTTCAGATTTTGATATAAAGAATGGCAGTGTTTTGCAAATGAAACCAGTGGAATTCAGTTCCTAAATAGGCCCGTTTATACTACGACAATAAATTGTGAATTTTATATTGTGGCAATATTCTTGTTTGTGAATTGCAGTAACCTAAAGAAATACACGATGGCGTGTATCTCATTGCTTGTAGTGTGCATTATACTTTCTTACCTAAAGAAAAAGGTTTATGCACTCAATAATGTCATATGAAATACAATAGTTTATCATTATTACGTGGTTGGAAAAAGAAATGAAGGGGGCTTTGTATTTATTTTAAAATAAATGTCGCATTCTATATGTTTGTTGGTGTGCTAGTTTAAAAGTAAATTACATTATTGACATTATAAAACTATCAACCATTATTCATTAAAATTCTTTAACATACTAATTAGTTTTCTGGAAAGTGGTCAGGGATAACTAATATTTTAATTGGACCTAAATGAAGTACTAGTAAAGTAAATTTCAAAAACAACACGCAAGTTTTATATTATTACTTCTACTGTAAACTTACCACATTATTTTTGTATTGCAAGTTTAATAGAATTAAGTACAGAATGTCATTTATATTAGCAAATATTATGGCGACTAGTTTAGATTACCAATGCATGAATTGTGATGATTCGGCCAAAGCTCAATGATAATGTTAAAGAATGCAGTGCACACTATAAGAGTGAGGATTGTCTCCTGGCGCAGATCCAAACTTATGTAAAAAGGGGAAGGGCAAACTATTTCCGACCTAGTTGGGCGTTTTCGGTTTTAAAATTTAAAGAAAAAAAGTTACTACTTTTTATTTTGTGAGCCCCTAAGTGGCATACTGTATTAATCTTCGAACTTTGTGCATCAGTTGGTTTACATTTGTCTAACATGCTACTTATCTATACACAAATATAATTGTTTGAAAATTTACCAGGAATTCAGTAGACCTAATATCTGCCCTTATTGGTCGGTTGGTAAGGATGTCTTTTAATATTTTCGCTGTTAATGGTTCTCAGTAGTAGTAAAGAAAGGCTGACTTTTAGCCATCGATCTAAAGCTTTAAAAAGCTTTATGTTTATCAGCCAAACTGACAGACCCAAAAATGTCGAAAATTAGGGTCGTCTTATTTTGAAATTTCATAGTTTCCATTTTTTATCTAAATGCATAACATTCTAATAATTGAATTTGACGTATTACATTCAAATTGTCCCTAAAATTATAAGAACTTCTTAAAGTTATCCCAAAATTGCTTTTAAAAATTAATAAAAATACTTTCCGTTTCAGGCCTCGTGGTGGCCTGTGATCTCAACTTTCTATTTACTGTATCCATATATGCAGTATTATATGGGAATTACAGTTCAACTTGCCGAAGTCGAATCCAAAGTGGCACTGAAAAAAAATCCGACTTAGAGATGATTATTTAATGGAAAATACATTAAAATGGCATGAAAAATAAATTCGACTTAGAAATGATTGGACTTAAGCAAAGTCGACTTAAGCAAGTTTAATTGTATTTCCTCTAGTTTTACACAGTAGGCCACATACACTTGTAGGGATGATGCGGCAGTTACGATTCAGAATCACAATCGGGAGGTCGGGAGTCGGAGACACATCACGCTTGCCAATTGTTTGTGCCCTTGGACAATGCACATAATTGTTGGGAACACTTGCGATGGGCTAGCGTCCCGTCCAGGGGGAGTATCACATGCTCATCTGCTTCACGCTAATGAAACTGGAAAGATGAGGATTTACTTGCTAAATGTACACATAGTACAGTATCAGATTGTAAAATAATGTATCAGAATTAATAATAGATTAAGCTTGTGTTAAAATATAAAAAAAGTTAACGAATATTTCATAGGTCTATATTAATAAAACACATGTTTGAAATGTATGGCTCAAACTCGAAATAATTGTTTTTAAATGATACAGTTGAACCTCCCATAAACGGACACCCTCATAGGTCCGGAAAAAAGTGTCCGCTTACGAGAATTCCAGCCGATAGAAGGGCCACACAGTTGTAAAGTTATGTACAGTATACATCCTTATGTCTCACATTTCACGGCCTTCTCGACACAAATCCATAGACACCGCATTTTCTATTTTATTAAGTAGAGTTTAACATTTTTAAGATTGTTTCAGTATAATTTTCAGCCATTACAGTATAAGGACGATTTTGTACAGAAATTTGTATTCCTGATGATGACATAATTTATGTCGAAATATTGAATCTTGTCACGATGGCGTGTATCTCATTGCTTGGAGT
>JAOTQE010083677.1:0-15436 GCA_025631205.1 Nesometra sesokonis
ATTTTTATAGTTTATAGTAATTTTGAATTGTATTTAATTTTATATGTATTAATGTGTTTTGACTGCCAGTTTTTTTTGTTTTTTTTTTGTTATTCAATTGTAAATATTGTAAGTGCAACGTTTTCAGCCCTTGGGCTGCCTGTTGTTTCTATTTTTATACCAAAATAAATAAATAAAAATAAATAAATAAATTTCTTTATCAGAGTTCCCTGCAAATTCTCTACCACCAAAAACATCTATTATTTATTTAATTAGACATGTATTTATATAGCTCTGTCCATCTGGTCATTTTCTGAAAATAAATGTGTCCTGATTCCTGGACTAATATCTTTTGACATGTGCCAATCAATATTTTGTAGTTCGCAATATTGCTTATATTTTTGAGAAAAATAAAATTCCCTGGATATTGTCTTTTGGTGAAATTTACCATTAGGATTTATAAACAAGAAAGCAATGTGGTAATGTTTGCTTATCCTGTGGCTTTTTTAAATGTATGAGTTTTTTTAACTATTTTTTTTCAGGTATATACGATGAGTTGAAGGCATTCCGTGATGCATGTGGTTCAGCTCACATGAAATCTATCTTAGCCACTGGTGAGCTTGGTTCATTGACAAATGTCTACAAAGCCAGTTTAGTAGCAATGATGGCAGGTATGTCTTGAATCAACTGATGGCAAACTTAACTGTACTGTGAATATAATCATAAAATAATTTTAATTTTTCTATAAATTAATTTCTGTGTTGTAAATGGTCACTTATTTAAAATGGTAATTATTGTAATTCCAATTGACTTATTTATAGTTTTCAATTATGACATTACTACAATAAATAATTTTATTTTAAAATATTGTTTAGGATTTACACTGAGATCCTGCTTGTACATGCACAGTTAATTAATTCGCCATGGTATATTGTGAAATTTTCCAATACTTTTACACCTGTGAACCTAACTCTCCGCTTCTATCATAGAATATAGGTTTCTAGAGGCAAATTTGGGTAAAAGCTGGGAACCGAGCTATTTAGCATAATTTTGGCAGGCTGAATCCGAGTAACCCGGTTCCCAAGGGAAATTTTCCGTTTTTGACCCTCTAATTTGCATAAACAAATACTAGTATTAAACATTAATATTAACAAATTTAGAAATACTTGATATCTTTGCAACAACTAATCATGGAGAGTTAATTTTGATGGCAAATCATTGGCAATATGGACATTTATATTTGCTTTAATGAAAAGTTTAGCCGAAAAATGACCGGAATGCTATTTCTGAACTCTTTGACCTTTGACATGGTCTAATCTTATCTTAGTAACTACTGGTTGTAGAGAATTTTGTTTGGGCTTAAATTAATCAGAAAATACATGTTTTATGTATGGAATCAACTTTATTGACCTTTAACCTAATATGACATATCTTGGGAATTACAGGTCGTAGTGAATTGAGTTTGGGTTTAATTGCTCAAAACATATGTTTCTATGTACTATAATGAAATATTTTACCATAAACCGACAAGGTACGTAGTTATTGACCTTTGACCTGGTCTGGCCATATCTTATTAATTATTGGTAACAGAAACATGAGTTTGGGCTTAAAATGTTGGGAATATATATACTACTATGTACTGTAATGAAATGAAACACTAAAAAATTGTCAGGTGTTAGGTTAGTGACCTTTGATCTGGTCCAGTCACCGGTAACTGGTCATAGAAACGTCTGCATTTGGCTGCCCAGAACAAAATATGTAGCCACATTTAACATTTTACCCAAAACAATGACTGGAGGTAATGGTGTTTTACCAAGACATCAATATCATTTTAAATGCTGGCCATGGAAGGCTATATTTTACCAAGGAAATCAGATTTAAGGTTAATGACATTTGTTGGCTTATTGGTAAAGTTATTTATAGAAACATATAAGGTTATATGTACTAAAATGAGACATTGTACCCCAAATTGTACCCAAATTTCTGTATTCACCACTGCTTACTGAGCCCTTTATTAAATATGATCCTTTTGTAACTCATGAGACACAGAGCTTATCTACTTTGAAGGAGGGAAAAAAGTGCTAATAAAGGTTATCTTTTCGTAGATAAGGTACTGCATACCACCGAAGTCTCAAAGAACTGTTATGTCGACGATAGTAGGCCTACTGTACGAAGCCCCAATGAAGAATAACAAGCCTATTCTTGGACTCTTCAGGGAACAGTTAAATTACAACTGCTCCTTGGTTTCTTTCCAACATTATTTATTCCAGTCAGGAAAAAAATCCGAAGATCAAACAAAACTTAAGCAAAGAGCTTGGCTTAGGATATCATTGAAAAAATACAACTACATAATACACTTAACATGATTTGTTATTCACACAAAAAAATAGAAACAATAGTAAAATTTAGAAAGAGGCTCGATAGCAGTGATTTGTGTTGTTAACCTTAGTGGCCCATGACATTCCCACAACCTTCCCTTGCATTATAGAGTCCATACTGTATATTAATACATACAAGAGCCAGCATTGTGATTCAAGACAAAGACAGTCAAGAAGGCACACTCATCTTTTCTCTTTTTTAGTAATAAGTAGTCCTTAACAATGTACTCAGAAGGTCATTAGAGATGTTTTCGGTCTTGCAGACTTAAGATACTGTATAGATGAAATACGTTTCAGATTAGATTAGAGAATAGGCTCAGAAGATTTGAGCAGTGTGTGTGTGGAAGGATTAGATGCCTGCTTAATTCAAAACAAAATTGTGGTTATGATACAACCTCTAGTTACACTGGGATTAGCACTGACGGAAGCCCATGACCTCAATTAGTACCCGAGCTCATGGATGAATTGAGTAAGATAAAATGGCAGGTGCTTACATGGAAAACTCTAAATGGCATGACCAGTGTGTGGAAACCCAACCTGCTCAACAACAAACTGAGTAGTTTCATTGCTACTATTAAAGCTGTTGTTCTGTGTATAGCAGTTATTAGGTTTGGACCTTGAAGCCTATATTGCAAAAAACTGTAAATGGCTGTCAACCCCAAATGCTTCATATGGTATGTATCAGGGACAGCCTACAACATCAATTGATGGCAATTTGCGATACCTGTTGCAGCAAGGCATATGAAGCTAGCTGTTCATTGTCAAAGACACTAAAAACTTAAAGCAAGCTGGCTTGTTTTATGGGAATCAGGCACTAGCACCGGCCAAGTGTGATTACAGAACATTTAGCACTGTTGACAAAATGCGGAATCAGATGACTGGAAACAATGTTCGTTGGCTTGTCAGTGGACAGCATACATGAACACCCTTCTATAACCATGGGTTGTGGAGATCTAGCACACTTGAAGTAACTAGGCTCAAAGTGATATGGGACTTTGGTCATTTTGAGGCAGAACACTCATTAATAATTATCAAATAATTATACCAATATTTATTTTTATAAATATATTAAGTCAAAAGTCAATTCAAAACTGGCATTTTCAAACATGCTTGTGTCTACTGGACTTTGTGAGACAGACACATTCTACAAAAAAGCTCTAAGAATAATTTGCAATGTTGATTTTCACCACCTATCTTCACAACTATTAAAACAGATACTATTAGAATACTTGATTTATATAAAAACAGTGTGTTAAATTTTATGTACAAGTATCAAAATGGAGCAATCCCACCATCTTTTAATAATTTATTCAATGCCTTCTCTACACATCATTCATATGATACCCGAAATAAAGATAATTTTTGTATAATTTTAAAATCAACAATAGTAGGTCAACAGAGTATAGAGGACCAGTGTTGTGGAATCAACTTTCAAGAAGCATTAAGGAATGTAAAACCTTATAATTATTTAATAAGGAATTAACAACGAAGAATGTAGATAGTTATAAAAAAGAAACATTTTTGTGAAAATAATATATGCAAAGTTTGCTGAACATAATTATTCGTCTATTATATTATAATTATTATTATTTTTATGAATGCTATAAACATAATTATAATAGTAATGAAATAATTGTATAATGTTGTATACATTTATTACATTTGTCATTTTTTTTTAATTTGTTGTATACTATATTTAATTTATATCTAATTGTTATACTTCCATGAGGGTGCCATAGAGTGATTGCTTTTTTGTGGATGTCCATTTTCACACTTACTATAATTTACATACTGTGTATATATTGCATTGTTATTTTTTGATTGTGTGAAAAAATTTTAACACGAGGCAGATCTCCAGTCCAGTTTGCATGTTGATTACGATGTTAGGCCTAAAATAACCAGTAACTAAAATACATATAGCCTATTAATTAAAACTTATATCAAAGTATACAAAAAATATATTCATTTAAACAATGTTAACACAGCGTTTAAGCGCCACTGGGGAATAGGCAGGTAACATTACCATAGTTTCACCCATGTTTTAATGAATAGTATTGTAATATTACAATATAATTTTTAGTGATGCAACCTTTCCCGTCTATTCATAGTCATTTAAACAATGTTTACACAGCGTTTACGCCCCACTGGGAAATAGGCAAGTAACATTACTTTAGTTCCGCCCATGTTTCAATCAGTGGTATTACTATGATACTATATTTAGCGATGTAACCTGTCCCATCTTCCCTAGTCATTTAAACAGTGTTAACACAGCGTTTACGCTCCACAGGCTAATATGCAGGTAGCATTAATTTAATTCCACCCATGTTTCAATATAATTATTAGTGATGCAACCTGATCCTTCTTCCCCTAATCATTTAATGTTTTTAGTGTTTATGCACCACTGGTGTATGCACAGGTAACATTTCATTCAGTCCCTGTTTCAATGCATAGTATTGTAATATTACAGTATTATTTTTAGTGATGCAACCTGGCCCGTCTTTTCCTAGTCATTTAAACAATGCTAAAACAGTGTTTTCGCGCCACTGGAAAATGCTCGGGTAACATTACAATAGTTTCCTCCTTGTTTCATTCAATAATATTGCAATTTTTTACATTAACTGTGGGATGTATCTCATCTAGTAGCTGCAAGGTAATTTCAGTTTTGTACATTAGCTGTTGCTTGTATCTCATTAGCTGTGAGAAAATTATTTTTTTCTACATTAGCTGTTGACCTTTCTACATTAGCGGGGAATTTTTGTACATACGCTGTTGAGTTTTCTACATTAGCTGTTGTTCCTACATTAGCGGTTGTAACAATGCAGAAAGCAAGTTCTTGGTAGTAGAGTAGGCCTACCATCCGTTTTGTGCCCACCACATTGGATTTCAAAATGGTGGCCATTTTGGAATATAAAATTGACAGTAATTATAAGTCCTTCACATATTAACCTGATTTTGGTAGAAAATTGTATATTATCAAGTTAAACTATACCATTTTATACATAAAATATGGTAGTCTTTTTGGATTTCAAAAACACTGCCATTAAAGTTGGATATTTTCTACATTTTATGTATTTAGTTTATGTAGGCTATCTAGTCCAGAGGAAACTTAACATTGAGTATATACAGAATTTATAAAGCTTTTCTTACTTATGGGATGTCAGGGTCCACAAATCTGTATTCCCATGCCCGCAACTGTTTGAAAATATTGTTAGAGGGCGTTTTTCAATATAACCTGTTGTAACTTTCAACCAGTATATCTTGAAAAAAAATACCCATTGCAGGAATTTGTTTTTATCTCAAAATCTTTGCAATGTCCATGTTCCTATTAGGTGTATTGTTGGGAAGTGCTATTTTTGTACTCCAATCATGTTTTTTTTTCCATCAAATTATTAAGAGATGTTTTCCACAAATGTCGACCATATGAAATCAAATTGGCAGGCCTAAAAAAATGAATTTTTTTAAAAGTTTGTGTTTAAAGAAGTCTTGTGTTGGAACTTTTTAACCCGTTCATGTCTGACACACTACCCTCCCACTGGTCTGAAGGTATTTACTCAATACTTAAAAGGTGGTAAAACACTCAAGTTTATGCATAAAATTCAACAAAATATCCAGAAAGTGATAGGAAATCAAATTTGCTTCCAAATTATTTTTAAAAATTTGACTTTTGACCTCATTTCAAGGTCACGTGACAAATATGGCCGCCAAGGGGTCACACAAAAATGGGCCTAGGCCGAATACTTATTGACCAAATTTGTTTTTTTTTTTTAAATTTTGTTCCCCAATGTTAGCTTGTCATATATAGACCGAACAAGTCACCATAACACTACCAGTTTTCTATAGGTGGGCCAAATAGACTCCGTCCAGAAAACACCATCCGCCAGACAAAAACGACCCTCGAAACTGGGCGCAGCCATTTTGAAAACAATTTGACCAATGGGGAATGTCAAAGGAATATTGTGACATTAATACAGATGTTTTAATTGAGGGAAGCATACCTTCAAAACGATTTCTAAGAATTATTATTCATGGCATCGGAGAGACGCCCTACGCAAAACCATAGGGGTTTTTATGGACTCTTTAATTTTCCATTTAAGCCAATCTTGCTGTTTATGTAAAAGGTCAATATTTTCCCAATCTGGTATATGATTGTGTTGTTCCATGTGATCTGTGATTGCTGATTTATGTAATTTACTAGACGATGATTTCCTGGTAGCGCTAGTCTGTATTTTTGTAGTGTTACCATCTACGTCTTTTTATGTTCTTTAATCCTTGTTTTAAGGGCCCTACTTGTTTCCCCGATGTATACTTTATTACAATTAGCACAACCTACTTTGTATACTACTCCACACGTATCTTCTTTGTTTAAGATGTCTTTTGGTTTGACAACCAAGTTTTTAATTTAGTTTGTTGGTTTGAAATAGGTACCTATATTATAAGATTTAAGTGTTCTCCTCATTTTCTCTGAAAGTCGGCATATGTACAGTATAGTAATTGACCCCTTGATATCTACTTCTTTTGTTTACGTGTGAAGAAAAGTCCTCACAAAATATACCGTTCCTCAATACACTATTAACAGTCAATGAAGAAGGACATATAAATATAATAGTTTACAGGAAAGCCACACATACAAATCAATATTTAGATTTCAACTCCCATCACTGTATACAACATACCGCCTAATGTAACCAAAGATGAGATACATGAGTTAAGTGAGATCAGGAGAGACAACTCTATTATGGTACTGTAGGTTGTACTAATTGTGATACATCGAGGAAACAAGTAAGGCCCTTAAAACAAGGATTAAAGAACATCAAAAGACGTCGATGATAACACTAAAAAAATACAGACTCGCGCTACCAGGAAATCATTGTCTAGAATTAGATAAATCAGCGATCAAGGATCAGAAATATTGAAATTTTACATAAAGATCAAGATTGGCTTAACAGAAAATTAAAGAATCCATAAGCATAAGGAATAGCCTTCAACCGTATATCACTGTTACCTGTTACCTGTTAACAGTAGATAAGGAAGCAGGACAATATAATGAACAGGGACAAAGGTGCACACCAGCTCTCTCATATGTACGATTGTATACTAACGACTGGACACCGAAAACCTAGGAATGAGTGTTGGAAACTAGTCAAGCATACAACACGACTGATGTTTAGCTGATCAGTTTAATGAAACTGTCTTGAATTTTCCCTTTTCTAACATTTTTCATTTAAACAAGTTGCTGTTATTTCCTTGTTTGCTGCGGTGAATACAACTTTGCAAAACCCATGCCTATCTGGCAGAAGAGTACCAGACAGTTTTTCAGATGACACTTGGATTAATGTATGTCACACACCAGTTCTACTCATGACAACTGATAGATGTAATGTGGGTCAACAGAGCATGATCCATAAGCCTTTATAAGATCTAAGACTCGGATTATCTCGCTTAAATATTTGTGTGAAGTGGCACTCTCCAAATGTACATGAATTTATTCAATTATACAATTGTATTTTTTCAGGATCTGATTTTATTAAGTCATCTACAGGAAAGGAAGGTGTGAATGCAATTCTGCCAGTTGGTCTTGTCATGGTCAGAGCTATCAGAGAATATTATAAACACACAGGTTTCAAGGTATGCAATTGTGTGTTATTTATTTGTCTTTGGTGAAATATTTTTACATAGACTGGGTCAATTTTCATGAAAGAAGGAAAACTTTTGGTGGCCAAGATGGCCACCAAAATGGCTGCCAAATTTGAATACTGGCCGTAACTCTCACTATATTACACATTTTTATTCTTTCTTTCGATCTAGCAGTGTAAAACACCAATAATAGGATGAATATAAATATAAATAATTTAGCTATCGATAAAATATATTTAAACAATTGATAATACATTTAAATTGTGTGAAAGAACAGCTAAATATCTTAGGAATTATTTGTTAAAAGACAAGAATTGTACAGTGACAGAAGTCTACAAAATATACCATTTTTACAAACATTTACACGAAAATATTTAACATAAAAATGGCTTACTATGTAAATTACGAGCAGGGACATTAAAGTAAAACATTGAAACAAAATTACAGTTAAACTTAGAATTACAGCATTTATACCAAAAGTGCAAGTCCTGTCTTGCTCTCCTAGGCATCGGGGAAACAAGAGGAGGTAGGTTGGTTGCTGGGCTTATGAAACGCAAGAACTTATTATGAATTTGATATATTCTAGAAGCTTGTGAAGCAGAAAGTGAATTGTAGATAACTGAACAAAAATCAAGTGATGGTTGGATGAGGGAAATATAAAGAGCAGGTTTGGTGTATGGAGAGAATTGTTTGCAATTATGCCACATTAGCCCAAGCAGCCTATTAGCCTTTCTGACCACATGATCAACATGTAAAATAAAAGTCAGTTTACGGTCAATGGAAATTCCGAGTTCATGATGAGCATTTACACTTTCAAGGACTTCTCATTGAACAGATTGAGCAAATATAATAGGTTTTTTGATTTGATTTGATTTATTCGGTGTAGGACACCAAGGATAACCCACGAAAGTCCGAAGTGGACTTATTTCCAGTGTGGTCCTTCTGGTGGTGATTGGGCAGTACACCGGGAGACAATCCCCTACACTTTTTCGAATAGTACACTGTGTTCTTTAATGTGCGCATGAGCCATGCTGTACACTGAACCAACGGCTTAACGTCTCATCCGAAAGACGGTGCGCTAGTAACTTGTATTTCGACCCTCCAGCCGAAACACAAGGAGGGTGGCGTGGTGTTGAATCGAACCATGAGCAAGTCACGGTTCAGCGCACAGCACAGTGATTTCCACCAGCTAAACCAACCGAGCTAAATGCCACTCCCCAAGGTTTTTTCTTAAGAGAGCAAGACGGGACTTTGCATTTCTCGGACTTCAGGGACATTTTTCATTCGGAAACCCACTTACCAAGTCTATGCAGGTCCACCTGAAGGGCAATGGAGTCCTCAATGGTGGTAATAATTTTATAAATCTTGAGGTCATCAGCAAACATAAGAAAGTTGGAATTTCAGAAGATTAGGTATCTCATTTACAAATATATTGAATAGAAGGGGGCAAGAAGATAGCCACTAAGATGGCTTTTTTAAAAGCTATCTTAGTGGCCGCCGGCTGCAGAGGGTAGTAATTGATTACTATATCAATTTGGCATTAACGGTACCTTAAGTAAGGTACCATTAATGCCAAATTGATAGAGTTTTAACAGTAAGAGGTTATGGGAAATTTTATCAAAGGCTTTACTGAAATCAGTGTAGATTATGTTGCATTACTTTTTAGTTTAGTTCAGCTTTTTTTATGGTAGATAAGAGCGTGGCAAGATTTGTTTCACAAGATCTACCTGGTATGAAGCCATGTTGCTTTTAGGAAATAATGGGCAATATACAGTATGTTAGGTAGTTAGGTATTAATAAGAAAGCTGAAACAAAAAAAAAAATTAAATAATGTGGCTATTGCCTGTGGACTGTTAGCAACCCTATCCCCGTCAGAAATTTGATTTGATTTGATGTAGTTTTTCGTTTGCATTTAATCCAAGTACAAAATAGCTTAGAATTTGTGACAAGGTCTGAAGAAATACATTTCAAGTAAGCCTTATATTTATGGTTTGATGATTTTTTTAAATTAGTTCTGGCAACACAGACATTTTGACGTGAGAGTATGGAAGGAAATTGTTTTCATATACGGTGATAATGTTCTTTAGATTTCAAGGCTTTCACAAGCTCAGCATCAAACCATTTAGGACTTCTTTTACGAATTTTAATGGTGGGGACAAGGTCCCTGACAGCCGCATCAACAAGATCATAAAACATTTCAACACGTTCGTTGATATCTGTTGTAAAATCAAGAATATTCCATGGGATTCTTTCAAATGTATTGTTTAAATCACCAAAGTTGGCTCATCTAATTTTATAAAAATATCTAGATTTGTTAATAGAATCATGGTCTGAATTAAAAATATTCAGGCCAGCTAAAATATCAGTGATAATATTATAATTGTTGCATAGTCTTACATTTTATTATTACATGTTGGAAAATTATTGCACTGAGAAATATTGTGGCCATGTATTACAGAGTCCATAAACAGTTCTGATAGGGAGTCAGTTGGTACTGTGTAGGTACCGTTGTCATTCCAGGTAATATCAAGTAGGTTAAAATCTACTACCAGCAAGTTATGATCAGGATAACGTTCAATGGCTGTGTCAAGTGAAGTAATCAAGTTATTAATGGATTCTCTACCAGAGCTGGGCGGTCTATACTAAATAGCAGCAATGATCCGTTGAGTTCTGGATACCATGATCCCCACCCAGAGGAGTTCATTGCTATCATTTTCTAAGTCTTCAATTTTACGACTCTTTAGTTGGTCTGATATGTAGGCTGCCACTCCCCCTCCTCTGTGATTACCTGGTCTGTCCAGTCTATAGAGATTGAAGTTTGAAATTTTAAGTTCCGAATCAGTAACAAATTCCTTTAACCAGGTCTCAGTAAAGGCAACTATATCGTATGTTCCGTTTAACATATGGGAATCAAATTTATTTTTTAGGCTAAGCACATTTTGGTAGTAGATACCAAGTTTTCGTGAGGAATGTCTATGTAACTCTGCACCTGTTGTATTTGATTCTGGGCCTGGATAAGTTCAACGTCGCCATATTCCGTAACCAGTGGTTGAAACGTAGTAGTTACGTATGGGTATTATAAAATCGGCTTACCTCTTGTGTTGTGTGATGTCTTTTCTGGTATAAGAGCATTACGAAATATAATAGGAGGCCTTACATGTGCAAGTAAGTCTAGGCCTAGTATACCTAGGCCCAATCCCTGGCTGTTGTTTTGATGTACACTACAGCTTACCCAATTTTGGTGCTTTTGTAGACGTCTCACTCAATGAAATATTGCACAGCCCATTGTAGTAGGTGTTATTAATTAGATAATTGCAGAGATTGGTAGATGAAATAACATAGTTTGGTAGAAAATAATAAGAATTGCATAGCACAAGGAACGACATTGTTAACTTTTCAGCCATCGACATGGAACTATAATTTTGTTTTTATATTATATTATATTATATTATTAGAAGGGTTGAGGGATAAAGCAGAACCATGAAAATGGTAATTCAGCTGATAACATAAATTCAAGATGGCCACTTAAAAATGACTGCCAAAATTGTGAATTGGGCTTACTTCCACAACATTTCACATAGAACAAAGATTGTTGGGTCCATACTATCACTATCATTTGAGAGGCTGAGGCATACAATGGAACCGTGAATGTATGGTATTCCTTCACCTCAATCATTTACAGAAAATATAAATTTCTGCTGCCCATTCAGTTATAGACATTCATTTAAAAGGAGCGCGATCACGTCTGTGCTCCTCAAAACGATCAAAGGAGTGCAAAAATTTGTGCTCCTCACTCATTGGATTATTGTTAATATTATTAAACTTGCAATTCCTCGGAAAACCTCTGCGGAAGAAATAAAAATAAACATCTTCTAAATAGATGGAAGGTACACATATTTCATGTAAATTAACACATCTGCACCCCTCCTTAAAAATTAACTTGTGCTAACTGATTCGATCGAACTTGTTTCCCGATCGTTTTGTGATGATGGGCTAGTTCAGTTTGCAGTTTTTTAATGGGGTAAATTTTTGGCCTAATGTCTCACCAGCATAGATAGTGTGTGAATGTAATTTGAACACTGGGGTTTGTAGCCCTCATGTACAGTGATGTCATTGGCCTAACCTTTAATTGCTGAATTCTAATAATCTTACTATTTTCTGAACAACATATCAGTTTAGTGGCATAGTCCATAATTTAGGCTAAACGTGGTGGGCCATAGACATACCTTTGAAGAAAAACATGATTGTATAGAAAATTAAAAAAAAAAATATATTAATTCTAAGTTTAACTTTTGGACAAACCTATTGATTTTACTGACCTGTTTCGGACACCTTGTCCTTGTCCGGTGTCCTTCTTCAAAGTGACGGCTCTGTTGTTAAGCAATCCAATCACCGTTAGGTGGCGGTCATCTAACCACAGGGTCGTACACGTGACTTAGTAAGTGGGCTCCTTAGTAAGTGGGCCACTTTTTTTCAAAATTTTAATGAAACAAGTTTTTTTTAAATAAAATAAATAAATATACAGTATGGAGTAGTTTGGTCTAAACCCGGATTGTTGTTCTGCATTTGATACTTTTGTCACAGAGAAAAAAAATTTGAAATCAAAAAATTACATTCCAGATGGCAGGTGTCACTTATGGCGCAGTCCCAAAATATCTTCCTGACTACAAAGGTCTGTACCTAGGGTAAAATTATGTGTTTCAACAAAAAAAAATCTGCACAAACTGAAGGAAAAATGGTCATGGCCTGGGGTAATCTCTGGACGGGGTTAGGAACTGCATTTCTTCATTGAAAAAGAGACTTTGCACAGTTTTTTTATCAGGATTGAGGACAAATCAAAGGTTTGGTGTGATTAGTAAGGCAAGTTAACCTTCTTTCATCTTGGTACATCAATTTTTTACATGCGTTTTTTAAATTTTCATTTGACAAGACGGTTCGACCTAAGAGAGAGAGAGTTTTGAATTTAGTGACGTTTTTTGGGCCACCCGATAGATTAGGACTAATTTGTGGGTATAATTGATGAAAGACAGCGCGTTTAATTATTTTAGCTCAAATTGGCACAAAAAATGAAAGATCTTGAATTGAACTTGTCATTTTGATGAGTTAGTTGATCTGCAGATTACTCGTCATAAAAAACTTTTGCACATAAGTGATTTCATGCATCACTGATCACAATTGCTCCAAGTAACTATTCCACACCAAGATCGCTAATACCTGAAACTTTTATGTTAATGTGTCTTGTCAGTTTTGAGTAAAGCTTTTAGCATAAAAAGGACAAAAAAGAAGAATAATAAAAAGATAATGATTTCGTACAGTAACAGTAGCTTATTTGCTAATGTAGCGGATCAGCTAAAAAGATGATGATGTTGAATATTACCCTGACGATAACAATAACCGTTTCAGATTTGAGTGTCTATCTTCCAGGGAAAAATAAAATCCTTAGCATACAAAAAGGATACATTATTTGCAAACTACTACATATCTTCCATGCTCTGACATGACATACTTAATCTAATTTTTAGTCCATGGTCATTATCACTTGAAGGCTCATAATTATAATTTGACTGTCTAAAATGAACAGAGCTTTAATATCAGTGTATTATATGATAATTATAAAGGTTCGTTTTAATGAATAGGTTGGATTTAAGCCAGCTGGTGGTATCCGCACTGCCAAAGATTCATGCATATGGTTGTCTCTGATGAAAGAGGAACTTGGAGATGATTGGATGAGACCTGATTTATTCCGTCTTGGTGCAAGCTCTTTACTTGGTGATATTGAACGGCAAATCTACCATGGCATAACAGGAAGATATGCTGCATCATTTGAATTTGCTATGGCTTGATAATACAACAAGGTGTCACTAAAAATTTAATAGAAAACCAGGGTCCACTATTCATTAGCTTGTTTTTTAAGTTGATAGTTAATATAACACTTTTTAACTTCTTCTTGTAATTAAATGAACAAATAATGTTCAATGTTTTGTCTTATGAATATAAAAAATTATGTTTGGAATGAGATTGTATTAATCATCGAGTTGAGTCCGATCATCTACAGTATAAGATCATAGGCTCTGTGTGGGCCCCGTCTGGAGCTGATCATCCGTGGGCCCGATTGTCAGCCACCCAGTTAGGCATATTTAGCTCGGCCAAGTGAACCCAGGCCTAGCAAATCTACCACAAGAAGGAAGAACGTCCTCGAACCATTCTTTTCTACTAGATACTACATACTGAACATCAATTAAAATTAACTTTAATGTTTTAAATTTTACAGGCATGTTTTGTTAATTCGGTAACCATCCTCAACGATTAACTGAAACAACAGCAGAACTAAAATGAACAAAATGAAAAGCATTACTGCATAAACTTGTACAAATAAAATTGTACTGTCATTCAACATGTTATTAGATAGAAAGTATTACATTATGATAACAAACTTTTTTGTCAGGTTTATTATATTAAAATAAATGAAGCACCCCATAAAAAGGAAGCTTGTTGAGAAATCCAAAAATTGTAATCATACTCTTCACTGTTGGAGGTTGTTGTTAATTCAGTGCCATCTATCTGAGGCATCCCCAACTAGCTTGCAGTCATGGTTGATGTGTGCGGAACTGCTGTAGTTTTTAGTGAGCTAGTGGACAGTGATTTGAATAATGAATTTATTACTATTTAAAATGCAATGCTTCTGCTTATTTTATTTTGTTTTAACAAGATAATTGTAAAAAATCAGCCTACAAACCATCCAAATTTTGTATCCAGTGGGCATTACAAGTTAGTGTTGCCCCTAAACATTGTTGTATTGGGATTATGTTTTTGGAGTGATATTTACTCTCTGCACTATCACTTCTAATGATTAAAGTACTGTATATTGATCAGAAAATTAAATTGTGTACTATTCAAACATACCAGAACAAATTTCTGCCCAAATTTGGAAGAACGCATTGCTGTATCTCCAAAATACTAGTTTTTAGATATTAACCAAATTGTGTTTGTTGTTAGTGAGATAATACTTAAGTATCATATTTATGCCATATTCCAAGTATATGATTTATTCAGCCACAGGATTTCCTAGAACCAAAAATCTGAAAATCACAAAAATGGATATAATACCCTTTTTCAAATCTGTTCATCCATATTTATTACCTAGTCTTCAAAACCAATCAGTTTAATTGCCTTAACCATTAACATTAAAAACCAACAATTTGATCATATTTATGAGTACCTGTAGTAAAGTACTCAATTCTGTTTAGGTTTGTGTGGCCTAATTTTATGTGGACATTTTTTCAATAAATTGGTACATCATACAGTATGTTTCATCTTGTGTTTGAGTTTTTGGGTGTGTGAATGTATATATATATATATATCTAAATAGGGTAGATCTAAATAGACACACAGAGATAGCTAAAATGTTATCGAATGTCTACTAGAATTATCAACTATTATTGCTT
>JAOTQE010083688.1:0-40045 GCA_025631205.1 Nesometra sesokonis
AGGAAATATACATACTGTAATTCAAGCTAGGCAAAAAGTTGGATCTCCGTTGATCCATTCAGGGGAGCTAAGCCGCTCCTACCAAATCTGAGGTCTCACCACAAAATGAATTGCAGCGTAGGTGAGATCAAATTGAGATAATCACCAAAATAGGTCTGGAGTCAAAGTTTTAAGAAATATAGTTTTAACCAATTGTGAATGCTATGGTACATATTTCATTACAATATTATTTTAGGTCAGTTTTCCTGCAGGAAAGTATCCTTCAAGCAAACATTCTGAGATTAATAATCTTGTAATTGATATTTTTTGTAATCCTTTTATGAGTCGATTTTCTCAAAACGTGTTTTCATACATGGAAACTTTAAAGCTCATAGCTTTGGATTTACTTTATATGTCAATTAAAATGTTGATACCAGACTATGCTCAGACTATTAGAAGGTACAAATAGTTCAATTTTCACTTTTCTTGCCATGAGACTCACTTTGTGGCGTGACCTCATAAATGTCGGCGGGTTTTTCTCCCACTTGTCTTGTTGATTGGCTTCCTTTCTTAACTTATATTCAAAGAAATAAACACAATATAATAATATAACGGATACTGTTAATGCATAAATATATGTTGAGCCCCACTCAAAACAATCTGTTATTTATTTTGAAATGTCTTTATAATAATAATAATAATTTCCTTTTTTCTCTGTCAGTATTATTGCCATGCCAATGAGTCCTCCTGCAGGAATGAAGACTAAAATCACTACTAGCCTCCCAGCTTCGGAGGCCACTATGGAACTCGAATACCAAGCAGGCAGAAAGGAGGGTGTCGTTGGCTTCTGCTACACAGCTCTGGATAACAACTGGTACGCATCTGATTAAAAAAATATTGTGTTGTGGTATAGGCCATTATTGGAAAAATATTGCATGCAATGAGGCTTTAGTAAATTAAAAAATTAATGAAGCCTAGCAGACACTAAAGGCAATTTCTGAATTTTCTGACGACTCATAAAAGGCAATAGTTGTTAAAATTGCAGAACAAAGAATACATTTATTTATTTTTAATTCAATAATTTTGAGGTTCTCATCGACGCGGTCATTATGGGTTAAATATTTACCGTGCTGGTACAAAAATAATGTTGAACAAATAATTGTGACGTCATCGTTTAATTATACTTGTTAGAAGTTCTTGAGTATCTAATATTTTTAACGAAAACAAGTATTATGAAACTAACAAATGAGTACATTGCTATTTACGGTGTCCTTTGTCGTTTACATTTTTGTAGTTAAGTTTTAAGCGATAAATATGAGTATTGCACTACACCTATTTATTTGTTTTCATTATAGGGTACAGAGTGATCCAGTATGCGGCCGAATTATGATATCAAGTAAGTATCTGCTTTCAGGAGAAACAAAAATCTAAATTCTTAGCTCAATCCGTAGATTAGCCCTCCAAATGTGTTATTATTTAAGTATTGACTTTATTTTCATTTGCCTTACAGAGGACCTTCCAAAGGACAAGGACGAGGCGGAACCAGCCCAACTTGTCATGGACAAATCAATCCCCAAACCAGGAGCCGTCTACGGAAACAAGAAGGGAGAACTACCAATGCCCAAGAAATGGAGGCTTGTCTTCAACAAACCAGTAAGCAAGCAAACAAATTCTTGTACTCTTGGGCGTATGGTATTGCAGCTGTCGGGGTTCTGACTTGTTAGAGGACGAGTTCACAACCTGCCAGCGCCAGATTAATTTGTGTATTTAATGAGTTTACTTTAATTACTAAGGCGCGGCGATAACCCTGTGCCCCGAATGGCAGAATCTGATAAAACGTGAACAAATGGTTTAGAACGAGTGCATTGAAAAAAAACTCCCAAATGTACTTCGTGTCCTCTGATGTGCTATATAGTTTAACTGAAAATGAATAGTATGTGTATTTTACTGATTTTGAACAAAATGTAATCGTGTTATTCACATCGACATACTTCAAATTTCTACGAGAAAAGAAGCCTCAGATAACACACGTATTGAACTAATTCCATCTTCATTGAATCATCACCAACCAAATCGCATTGACAATCCTCCTTATCACGCTGGATAAGGCTAGAAGATTCTTCCTGAATAGATAATTACCGTATGTTTTCTATTGATGATTTGGTATTGTATCCATTGGGCAGGGGTTAGCAAACCGTAATAAAAAAACACTCGTCGTTCTTTATACCGTGTATGTTTTGGAAAATTACTTGTGTCTGTATTATTTTTACAATTATTATCTAACTTATTCTAAAAATAGGTAGCTAGACCACGCAAACCAGCCTATGCTCGTCTGAAGTACCGAAAGGGTTACGATTTCAAGGAGCTCACCAAATTCAACTTTGCCGATCCTAAAGAAATCACCTTTTTGGATGGAGATCTAAGTGCAAGAATTGAATTCACTCCACCACTAGAGAAGTTTAAGGACGGTGTACAATACTTCGTTGAAATTGATGCCGGAACAGCTATAGTCTACAAACCAGACCCTTGCGGTAACGCTCCTGCAGAGAGTCCAAATCCAGGTTTGATCTATCCCTTCCAGACGGCTGAATGCAAGCCTAAACCACCACCAGAAGCAATACCAGAAGAATCAATCCCATCACCAGATTTTGAGACCGCTAAGGAAAAAGTATGGAAAATTAAGTTCAACAAGAAGGTAAGCAACTTACAAATTGTCTTATATTCAGAGATATTAGAGGGTTTTAGTCTAAAATTTATGAGGTCGGTTCTCGGGGTTGACTACATTTTTGATTGCGAAGGTTAGGAAGCCTCTGTGAAAAATCAAGCCCCAGTCAACAAAAAAATCCTTTAAATTGCATTGGACGAGTATGCCTGGCAATTTTACAAAAATGTTGTCTGGTGACGCTGATAATTTAAAACAAGTTTTCAAAAGCTGGATAGTCTAGAACAAAAAATAGTAAGTCTTCGCAACTTTACGAAATACGAAAACGGATACGACGAAGTTGCGAAACCTAACTAATTTACTTAGACGAATGCTTCACGTACTCCTCATCAGAGGTAAAGATATAACTACAGTTGAACCTCAATGTACGGACACCTCTCGTAAGCGGACACCTCCCATAACGGTCACTAATTCAAAGACCCGTTTGTTCTTCCTATCTAATCAGTGCATTTGGTATCTCTTTTAAGCGGACACCTCCCGTAAGCGGATGCGGACACTTTTTGTCTTAAAATTTGGATTTTTTTGTATGCAAATTTATCTCCCATAAGCGGACATCCCGGAAAATTTAGTAATATTTGTACAATGAATACAAATTTCTGTACAAAATAGTCCTGATACTTTAATGACTGAGAATCATATTACTGAAAAAATCTTTAAAATAATTTTTAAAAAAATTTAATATAATAGAGAATGCGGTGTCTAGAAGTTTGAGAGGCCATTTGTGTTGAGAAAGCCCTGAAATGTGAGACTTAAGGATGTATACATAATTTTATAACTCTGGCCCTCTATCGGCGAAATTCTCGTAAGCGGACAACTCCCGAAAGAGGACACTTTTCCGGACCCGAAGGTGTCTGCTTACGGGAGGTTCAACTGTATTATAGTTAAGTCAAAAACTGTTAATTTCAGATTGTTCGTCCATCAAACAAAGCCTTCATCAAGATTCTTGAGCTTCCAAGTCAGAACGTTTTGGCTAAATTCGATGCCTCTGATGCAAATGATGTAGAGTTCCCATCAGACGATCCTACCATCCTTCGATTTAACAAACCATCCGGTATTGAAGACGGAATGCTGTTCACTCTTCAACTCGACGCCGGTGTAGTAATGGCCGTCAACCCATCACCATGTCGAAGCGAAATGGGATCTGCTATTAAGGGCGGCGGAGGAGGAAAGGGCGGCGGAGGAGGAGGTGGAAAGGGAGGAAAGGGAGGACCCAATGAACCAGGAAAGAAACCAAACCCACCTACCAGCTGGGGATTCAAATCACGTATGTTATTTATGTTTACATTTAAATTATAAAATAATGATTTTTATCATTATTTTTATAATTTCAAGTAATAATGTAGTTTTCAACTTCCAATTTTTAGATGTTTACAAGTCAGAAAGCTTTATCATTGATATAAACCCTTTCGTTGACGCATTTATCGTGAAGACAAGTTAGGAAAATCGTCATAACTTTTTTGTCGTACAACAATATGAGGCGGCAAGGTATGGCAAAACCCCCAAGTTTCGCACAGGAAGTTTTTGAGAAATAAGCAAATAAACAACATGAAATAATTATAAAGAAAAACAAAGAAAATTTTGGACTATTTTTCAATAACTTCGGTTATAGTTTTCGGATTTTAATAATTGACCACTCATGTTATAGCTTATAAAAAGTGTAATACGGTTTTAGTATTAACTCCATTTTCAAATTTTCCGACAATTTGTGGTTTTGTCATGCCTTGCCCAAATAATAATTGTTTTGTTTGCAGTTATCAACAAAAAGAAATCGTAAATATTCATGTGATTGATGGAAGACGGCCGGCTGTAATTAATAATACACCTGCATATCCGCATGCTTAACTTTTTTGGTCGACCCGCCTGTAAGACTATCGGTCAAGGCAGTTCCTATTGTTACATTGAAACACGGTGCACATAATTATAATTATGTTAACTATTGTTATAGCGCCACCACCAGAACCATATGTTGACTGTGGAGATTACAGTATGACATTCCACGTTCCACACAAGTATGTAGATGATATGGCACCAGAACTCCTTCATCTTCACGATCCAGAATGTACTGCCGAATCACGAAACTCCAAATGGATGTCAGTTACAACATTCTACGATGAATGCGGAACCAAATCTAAGGTAAATCACACTATTTATACTTGAAATAATATATTGGCTCTCCACAAAAGGACTCTCGTGGTAGGAAAATCTTAAATTGAGTCATTGGTTCCATCTAAAAGAGTATAATAAAACTATAATCTACATTTTCAATGATATTCCTTGAATACGTAGTCCCAAACAAATTTGAAATTTTTAAGGACACAATTTTAGAGGAAATTGTACATAAAGCAATCTAAAAATAAACAGATAAAAGACAATATACCTGAACAAAATCTGTATGAAGGGCACTTACCTGCATGAAAACTGATCTAAAAAGTATATTAAAATAAAGTGTAAGTACCATAGTACTCATAATTGATAAAAATTAAGTTTCTCAAAAATAATTAAATTCAAACCTATTTTGGTGATTAATTCAATTGATCTAAAAGTATATTAAAATAAAGTTAAGTACCATAGTACTCATAATTGATAAAAAATTAAGTTTCTCAAAAATATTTAAATTTAAATCTATTTTGGTGATTAATTCAATTGATCTCACCTACGGAACGACTCATTGTGTAGTGAGACCTCACATATGATTTTTAGAGAATGGTGCATATTTTAGGGTAGACTGGCACAGTGCAAAATTCTTTCCATTAAAAACTCTTTGAAATTGCAACTTTTCAATCATAGATTACCCTTTGACAAAAATAACTCTGTGAACATGGTAGATATTGGTTGTGAAAAGGTAGATAAAGGTATTTAACAGGGTTAACCCTATAAAAAACAACCAGTTCAATGGATACTACCAAGGATATGGTCAGCAATGCTCTACAAGTATACATACAGAATACAGCCATTATTTAGAATAAACCTTAAGGCATTAATAACATCAACATACATGGTAATTATATACTACCTTACTAGGTAGTTCACTGTGTTACTAGGTAGATCTCCCTAGTAATTTAGCATGGTAGATCTACCTAGTCACAGGGTGTTATTTTTCAAAGGGTAGTAACTATTATACAACACTTAGATTAATGAAATGGAAACTTTCACCCAATTAAGATTGGAATGAAATGCATTTGTTGCATTTCTGCATTATGTCGAAATATTTAATTTAATCCTGTAACGATGGCGTCTAACTCATTGCTTGGAGTATTCATTATACTTTCATACTTGAAGTTGATTAGTGGACTTTTTGAAATGCATTATTTTGTATTCTTTAAATAATTTTGCATTCTACAATTTGAATTAAAAACACACAAGACATGAACATTTGGGCCCCATCGTAGCAACGTCAGTACGAAATACGACATAAGTAAACGAGAATATTATAATTATTGAATGCAGTGGTTCGTAAAAAAAAGTGTTACAAACACTTTAAATGATGAATTGCATTTGACTAAAAGACCTGCTATATTTGCTTATTAATTAACGTTCCGTCATATAGTATTGATTGCGCTTTATTTCTGTATTGTGTCCTGTAAGGTT
Organism: Nesometra sesokonis; assembly: GCA_025631205.1. Classification (NCBI taxonomy): domain Eukaryota; kingdom Metazoa; phylum Echinodermata; class Crinoidea; order Comatulida; family Antedonidae; genus Nesometra; species Nesometra sesokonis. Next base: position 6,290 of record JAOTQE010083688.1, read on the forward strand.
TTAAATTATCAGAAATATAATTTTCTCTTAAGTTTCTGGCATAAAATTTGCTAAATAATGTTGTTTGAATTTTATTTTATTTATTTTATTTTATTCCTTTTGGCAAAACACATTAAAAACAATAAAAATGAAAGAAAACAAAATAGCAAAGACAAAACAACAAATCAACAAGTGACAAAGAATAGCAAAAGCAATATTACTGTCATCCGATATTGATGTGCTATTCCAGTTCCAGTAATATAAAAATGAATGACTTAGTAAATATCCATTGTTTTGATAGCGTCTTGCTCCAAACAAAATGAGGTACATCAACACCCTTCGTAGTGATCCAAAACCAATCTTTGCTGGTGCTCCTGCCACACGTAAACCACACAAGGTTGACCTCAAATTCGTTTGTGACATCACTGGTACCGGAGTCAACGACAACCAATACAACTCTAACAACGGTGTGGACACCAAGAAATTCACCAACTCTGGAGATATGAGGACATACCTTAAACAGTACAGTGACAGAACCTATTCCAAGGTCATCACAAACAAATACCCTAACGTCTCTTTCACTGATGTATTGTACTTCTCCGGCAAGGCTGAGAATCCTGCTCATGAGCTTGAGATCGACAGCTGCCGTGCCTTCGCTAAAGACAAAACTTGCACAAGATATGACGACCCATACGTTTTCATTGAAAATGGGTAAGTTATAGTTCTCATTTAAACAGGAATTCTACGCCATTTAATCAAAATAAGACAACCTTCTGGGAGGAATGACTTCATAAATTTACTACGATGGCATTCCACTGTATTTGTAATAATGATTCTAAGCGTTCAGTTTTGCTAAATGTGCAGTACAGAACAGAAGGTTTAACATTACAAATATACCATATCTATAATATCAATGATTCCAATCGATGATGTAATTGCAATTCTTTTTATAGCGTGATTCACCAAGATATCTTAACTGTAGGCACAACAGTAGCTTTATGATATTCAAGTCGGCAGAAAGCAAATTTTCACGATCCGGGCATCGATCTAAAAGTCTTTAGCAACTTTCATGGTTGGGGCTGAGTTTCTTCATTTTTGACAAAATGAAAGAACGGACACTCGCAAGCGGCATTTATTAGGTTTTTAAGTATCAGACCTACCAACCAGACCGATTTTCCCGGCCTTATATTTGTTTCAATATTAATAACTATTTGGTTTTTTTTTCTGCATTTTGTATTTTACAGTTGCCCAGTTGATCCAACTGTAAGAATTAGTGGATCTGGAAGTGAGAGGAGGTTCAGCATTACATCATTTGGAATGATCCAGAAAGGTTTAGACCACAATGTAAGTAAACTACTTCAGAATATCCACATACATGCGCATACACTTTAGACATAGAAATACTTTATTCGTCATAAAACAAGGTTTCATGAAAATTTCCTTCCTTGGCAAGATAAAAACATTTTTAAAAAGTAGTATAGTACATATAAAACAATTAAAAACAGCGAAAATATTTAAAAATTTGATATTCTAAAACGCGAATTATTTGTTCTTGGTGGCCTAATTCTGCCAGATTTTTTTGTGATGAAATCATTTTTTAATGAATGAGAACTATCTTCCATAATCTTTTTAACCTTACCTAACATTTGTTTCTCATAGACAATACTAATGTCTTTCACCTCAGAACCAATTATTTTACTGGCGTTTTTACACACTCTCTCTAATCTACCTTTATTCATTTCAGATAGATTTCCAAACCAAGCAATACATGAAACAACTAAACTAGATTGAATAACTGTTTCATAAAATAGATTCAGTGTAGCACTGCTAACTTTAAAATTATTAAGCTTTCTTAACCAGTACAGTCGTTGGGCCCCTTTTAACAATCTCATCAGTATTCTTATCAAATTTCAATTTATCGTCAACAAAAGTGCCAAGATATTTATATTCATGGACACGTTCAATAATATTTCTTTCCAGTTTTAAACATTCCTTATCATTTTGGTTCTTCCTTTATTCAAAGTTTACAGAAATTGGTATGCTCTTGATGTTTACTTCGTTCAAATTTGAACATATAATAAAAAAACAAGATATATTAGGTAGTCGTAGAATTAACAGAAAATCATTGATGTGTGAGTTACCATTAGAAATGTTCGTTATAAGCGATTGGCTCTTGCAATTGTGCCAGAGCCAAGACAAATGAGGCATGAGTCGCAAAACTAGTTTTCCATAATAGACAGAAATTTAAAAATGGTCAATTTTATAAAATTTTATTTTATTTAAAAATCAAACAGTTTAAACAATCAACTTTCATACTACATTTACAATTTTCAAATATTTGATAAAAAAAAATGTTCAAAATTCAAATTAAAATGACACTGCTTTAGTCAAAATATACAGGTAAGCAATTTTGAAATGCAGTTTTCTCAAAACTTCCATTTTAAATGTTCGAACTTTGATTGTTCATAACTTTGCAAGGGAACATCGTATGAGCCTGATTTTTGTTGCATTGTAAAGATGATAATACGTCGTTTCATTAAAAATTAAAAAATTGAGTTATATATTATATAACTCAATTTTTTAATTTTCCGACTTATGCCTCCTTTAGCTTGTCTCTGCCACAATAAATTTCGTTAGCAATTTGTCATGTTGCTGGCAATCTCGACCTGCCATTCCTTCCAGTAATAAATAATCAACCATCATTACCAGCTATTGTTGATTCACATTTACAGTGCACTACATTATTAAAATCCAGGAGAGGACCGATTTGCTCTCCTCAAAATGTTGGGGCAGCTAATTACAATTGTCAGAAATAATTCTTCTTGGTAATGAAGGGGAAAAGTTAAATCTTTTCTAAAACACTCTATTATGTACTGAAAACTGCATAGTTCTTAAACCTTGATTACTTTCAATGCATACTTGTATTTTTCCTCTGAGCCAAGAACTCCCCTGACTAAGTTAAGGAGAGTGGTAAATTGTTCTCCTGACACTCGTTTAGGAAGTCCGAGGAGACCAATTACTCTCAGTATCTTCAATTACGGCCTGGAAAAATGTTAGAGAAAGTCTTGGCATGGTTACGTCAACTGAATGTCTCTTGTGGCTGTGTTGTACCAATTCGCTCTTTCCAAATATTTACAAATCTCATATTTCAATATTTCAAACTGCCATCCTCTGTTTTTTTTTCCACTCTCTATATTTCAAATACCGAAACATCGTATTTCACCAATGTGCTTATACTTCACTTGTTGTATTTCTAGGTAATTGTGAGGTGCCGAATGATAGCATGTGACTCCAAGAATGCTGATGAATGTGCAGACCTCAAGAGAAAGAGCAGAAGCTGCCCATCGACTAAAGGCTAGACGAACCTGACATCAACATCCTAACAACTAACAAGATAGATGTTTTATATAAATACAATAGTTGATTAAGATACGGTAATGATTACATTTACGGGGGAAAGACCCAGCACGAACCGACTAAGAATTAAACTGTGCAATATTTTTAAATGAATTAACAACATTTTAAATTGTCATCTACGATTTGATCGACGGTATCGGCTATCAGGTTATTAAATGTTTCGTTGATTTTTGACATCAATAAAACCGATGATATGCAAATGAGAATTGCATTTGTTATGTAAATTGCTCTATTCTATTGGTCAAATTAGGTCTTAAAGATGTATTTTCTCTTGCAAATGAACAAAAAATATTTATTTTAAAATTTGAAGGAATAGATTATTATGAATATGATACTAAAAATCTTAGTTACTTAGTAATTTTGAATTCAATATGCTACAATCAAGCTGGAAAATGATTTAAATGCACAATGCTCGTTATTATAATGTTTTTTAAGAATTAAAATTCTTATCATGTTTTTAACGTTAAAGTTACTTTAATTTAAGTAAATTAATTATCGGGATTTTTGGAAATTTCAAGAGACAATACAGCTTAAATAAGAAAATAGAACGACATTATAATCTGATGCACGTTAATATCAAACACTGCATTTTAAATCATGCTCGTAAAAACTATTGACCAGTTGACTGACACACCTACTAATAAAAAGATCAACCTACAAAACTAAGAAGCAGCTTGCAAACATTGACCCTAACAATCAGAATTCGAACACTAACGTGTGAAACGTATGGCTGACTGACCCACTAGCTGATGGGATGACACACACCACTGAAAAATCGTCTGCCATGTGAAGTCATTACGACAATCAGATACATTCCGAAAAAATCATAGATTACCAACCGACGGACTGGTTGATAAAGCACACCAGCGTAGTATAGAGATGAACATACCTAAATAATGAAGCTATTGGTACTTAATATGAAGATGGTTGTGATGGTGGTTGTGGTTTTGATGGAGGTTGAGATTATGGTGATTGTGAGGATTGATGATCATGGTAATGAGGACAAAAACGATGATGATGGTGATGATCATTATTATTGACATGACCACGAAGTCAATTACCTAACCACACTTAAAACCGACCACACTTCGGTTCATTCATTTCGTTCGGGTTTCCAGACAGTGGTGTGTGTGTTCAAGTTAGCATGTTTGTAATCGACTGGTGGTTTTCTAACTTCATTCCCATGCACTCCTGATTCTTGTATTGGAATATGTCTTCTCAGATAAAGGCTATAAATTGTTTTATAAATGGATGATTGTGTGAACTTCAAAGAACTAAGTAAGCTTTCGAGACGAGACCACGGTCCATATATTGGTTGTTTCGACCGATGGATAGTGCCGTTTGGCAGCAAAGGATATTAGTTAATGTCATAATGATTGAAGTCATGGAACGTTGAACACCAGGACCATAAGCGCCTTGAGACTGTTGCAGTGGATGTATCCTAATACATCATATAATTATTATCACTAGGTAGATCATGTCGTCATAATCGTCAATAGTTTGTCTGTTAATCATCATAAGGACACATGTAAAATCATTCTGCTGTAGTTAATGCAGTAATCTATTGCCATTAAGTCTATTTATTTTAGTTACTGCAGTAACTTCTTGCTATTGAGCCTACTGCCATTACTGCAGTAATTCAGTGCCATTGTGATGAGTTTTTTGGTGACTGCATAGACACAGACTTCATCTCGACATGTTGTTTTCAGTGATTCTCTTTCAGATACTGACCTACTACTGTAACTGAGCCACTGCAGTAACTGCAGCAGGTCAATTTTAACATGGTCCATAACGTTGTTGTCTTCAAGACCTTATTCCATAATGTGTTACAGTATTAGATTGTGAAGTTTACGATGCACTGAATGCACCTAAAGAAAAACATTATTATTTAAGTAAAACACATTTATCAGACCAAATTTAATGCATGAAAAAACCTTTTTATTGTCATTGAAAGCACAAGCAAAATACATAGCCGTGAAATTTCCAGTGGTAACATATACTATTTGATGGATTGCATGGCAAAAAATTAATAAAGTTTGCCGAACACTGGATGTGTGTAGATCTGACAGAAACAGTTCTCGGGGCTTCTCGGTGTCCTGATCAATATACATTCTTTCCTGAGTATGATCAACGTACGGTGACATTGATCAAAACGTCGAGAAACTCAACAATGCTTCTCAGAACTGCACAGGTACAGTGGCGGATTTAAGGGGTGGGGCTTAACAGGCTTAAGCTTAACAGGCTAAAATTGACCCGAATTTTCTCTCCTGGTTGTAATGAAAATGAATGGACTAATGTTGCAGCGGCTGTATGTAGGGACTTCCAGAGGCAAGGGGGCAAAATCGAATATGCTATTTCCAGCAAACTTTTTTATTTTGCTTTTCAAAACCAAGATCGATATTTAAGCCCCACCCCCATAAAAAAATCCTGGATCCCCCTAAGGTATATCGCAAATTTTATATACTACAGTCCATCATATTTATTTAGATGAATACATTGAACACACATTTAGAATACAAACAATAACAGAAACAACGTGATTCTTATATACTTTCTTAATGGAGGAGAGCGAAAATCTACACTATGAGGATTGCTACAGTATCCCCCAAAAGGACAATGAAAGTTTACTCCAGATTATGAAAAATTTACTCCAAAGGGGTGAGATTATTCCTGAGACTAGTTAAGTGTGGTATCTAGGTGACTATCGCTACAAATGGATGAATGTTCATTCTTTTACATTATGAGAGTAAATTAATAATGTCTTAATTGCTGATAAAAATTTCATCGGTTTTCATAGATATAATTATATGTGAAAGTTCTTTGAAATAAAACCTAATTTACGCTTACTTGTATACGTTTCTGGATACGCAAAACTAAGAACAATATGAATCGAGACGATCGGCATATCAATTGTCCAACATCTACAACAGCCGTCTTTAAAAGAGAGAAAGTTCAACCTTTGGTGACGTCCGCCAAAGAACACCAGGAGGAAGAATGTAATCTGAAAACCAGACAAAATGGACTGACGATGTTGAATGAGAGTCAACGAAACGTATACAAGTGAGCGTAATTTTGGTTTTATTTCAAAGAAATTTTACATATAATAATGTCTTAGTGCAAAATGATGATGCTATTCTGGTTTGTTCGATAGCTCCTATGATGTATGCAAAAGCTCTGTTAAAAACTACACTCTTAATGTAAAAGAACAAAAATTTACTATTTTGGAGTTAATTTTAAATAGTTGGAGTAATTCAATGATCACTATTAAAGTGTCAATATTAAGAGCACTTCAAATTCACTCTTGTAGAGCAAATTGTCTTTGCTCCCTTTAACTCCCTCTGTGTAAATTTTCAATCATTTGGACTGAATTTTTATTCTATTGTCCCACGGCTAATCCAAATGGATGTTTACTCCCTTACATTAATAAGAGAGATATAGATTAATAATGTAATTATCTAGCCCACTTCATAGGAGCTGAAAATGGTACAAGCTCGAAAATAACAAAGTATGAACAATTGTTGATAATATTTGAAGAAAAATCCGATGTCCTCTGGGGAAGGTGTACAGATGTAAAAATAATGGAGAAAGGAATAGGAAATGTATATAATACATATGCTTTTCAAAATTGGACAGTTATTTGTTTTCATTAAAAGCTAGTGATGTGCTTCATTGACAATGTAGTATATTCGTCGTCAATATCGTAAACATGTCAAATTCCGGTTTAATCAGGTTTATTCTTTGTGAATCCGCATCAATTCTTGGTCATCATTCTCTCATCAACTGCTCGTTACCCCTTCGCAGGCCCACACGAACTTCTAGCTGATTTTAACTGGTCGCATTCATCGGCATTTTGTGCGTTGCAGGCTACCATGCGGCATCGTACAATCACCTATGAAAAAAATCAAGTTACCGTAAGTTCGGTAGCTCCGATTGAAAGCGCCCACATTTTTGAACTTCTAAAAACTGCAAAATCCATCAAAAACAGATATTATATAAAAGCGCGTACATTTCTGTACGCGCGCGTAACATGTAGTGTCTATTGTTGTCACTGTTGATTTATATTTAAAACCCGTGGATATATATATTTTTTTTAATGGAAGTAACCCAACCGGACGAATAACCTCCAGTTTTTTGGAGGTCGGCTTTACCCACCTGAACCTGAACCTGAACCTCGAGTTACGCACAGTTGACATTGGGACCTACTCTACTACTTTCATATACACTCAATAGGATATCTTCAGTTAATTGCATCAACTACAAAAGTCGAATTTCGTAATAAAATAGATGAATCAGCCTCAACAATTACTATGGTAATATCACTATTGGAAAAATGTAAAACACAACGTGCCATTGAGTTATGGTAAACAGGTGTTGCTGTGTAAGCCTACTCGCAAATTACAGTATTGGTAAATAGTGCTGGTTCAAGACGGAAAGTGCTTGGCACGAAATGCGTTTTATAGTAGGTGGATTTACATACCTGTACCGTGTACCAACCACAAAATTCAGACTTTGGTAAGCATAGATTTATTTTTTAAAAAGAATAATGTGTATTCGTGCGTTGCTGGAGCAAAACTGAAACGTTGCCCTTTCTTTTAACACCAATAGACTTTTGATACACCTTACACGTGATCAGCTTGTTATTACCCAGGGGCGGATGCAGACTTTTGGAAAAGGGGGCCGGAAGGAGGGCCGATAGAGAGTCAAAGTTCTAGGGAATTCGGGGTATGCTCCCCGGGAAATTTTGGACTTTAGATGTCCTGAAATGGCCACAGGGGCGTGTTAAGGGATCAATTGTAGCTGGATATTTTCGTTGTAAAAATAATATTGATATATTTTTTTCCAAAAGGTGGGGGCCCTATTACTAGTACTGTCATTAGGGTTATAGCGCCTAAGTTTAGGTGCTGTTGTAGCTGTTTTGTGTTCATATTTTCCTTCAAGTTTCTCCTGATGGTTTAAATCTTGTTTTTTCAATTTTTTGTGATATTTAGCGCGAAGTAGGACCTACGCATAATTATAAGGTAATTATTAATTACCTACTTAGTGAGCTAACTTGTGACTCTCAAAAATGGAAAACATCTAGCGGATTCCATCACTAAATGAGTCGTGACATGGCAAAACTACCAAGTTGTAGGAAAATGAAAATTGAGTTATTGGTAAAACCATATTATACTGTTCGTAAGCTTTAAATTGAGGGGTTAATTATCAAAATCGGACATCTATATCTGAAGTTATTAGACAAAATATACACAAATTTCCTTTGTATTTCTTTATATTTCCTGTTGTCTATTTGCTTATTTCTCAATAACTTCCTGTGCGACAACTTGGTGGTTTTTCCATGACTACTAGCCTAATTAAATGTGTTTTTTTTTTCATTTTTGGGAGTTACAAGTTTAGCCCATGGCCTAACATTATTGATTGTGTGTTAAAAACAGCAGAAATAACGAGTGAAAACACTCAGTACTGTTTTTGAGTGAACATATACCTTTCAATTTTCTTTATATCTTCTCATAAGACACTTTGTGTATATAAGATTAGGATATTTTGTCTTGTTATTTCAGCTATAGGCTACTCCACTTGTGACATTGAAACGATTCTAAAAGTTATCGAATTGAGTCGAATATACTTAAACTAATGAGAAATGTACTTTTTGGAGACCATCTGCCTCGTATGATATTAAGGCCTACTTAACCAATAATGTATGTGTGCTTGCTGTTGGATTTGATTCGAAATAAGTAACTTTCTTTCACTAGACATATTAAGGTCAATTAGTATTATGGACATTATACTTACATCGTGGTCGAGTCCCTTTTCAATGATAGCAAATGCAGAGATGCTGAACCTAACTTGAGAATCAGTTGAGTCGAGGAAATTCACTGTTGAATCAACCGGACATCTGAAAAGTAAAAGAAATTATGAAAATAGTCACCACATTATTGAAATCAGGAAAGGATAATATCGAGAGAGTGACAAATTATAAGCATGGAGGATGCCGAATGGATGTTAGAATTCCATAAAGACCCATCCTGTGTAAACTAACACTAGGTCAGCTCGTTGGTTTGATCAGTTTGTGTGTTCGTCGATATGTCTGTATATCGGGCAGATTAGTGCAACCAACCAGGTTCTTGGTCAGGTAGGTTGAAGCAGCCCGTTTAAACACAGGAGTAAAACAGGAGGCTAGGTCGTAGGCCTAGAATTGGAATGACAGAAAAGTGGATATTATAATCTATGTTATGTACATTGGGATTTATCTGCCTCTATGTCGGTCCCTTTAAATTTTAACTTACCCATTCTCAATGAAGACAAAAGGTTTATCGTCTGGAGTGCAAGTCTTATCTTTGGCCGTTGCCCTGCAGCTTTCAATTTCCAACCGGTTGGTGGCGTCTTCAGCATTACCGGCAAAGTATAGCGTATTACTAAAGCTGACGTTTGGAAACTTTGTGAGAGTTTTTTCTGAATATGTTTTGTCTGTGTAAAGTGCGAGATATGTCTTCATTTTGGCATTTCCAGAAAACTTCTTTCCTTCTACGCCATTGTTAGAGTTGTATCGAGCATCGTTCACACCAGTACCCTTGACGTCACAGACGAAACGTATGTCAACTTTGTGAACTTCCCGCGTAGCTGACGCACCCGCGAATACTGGTACAGGTGAGCTACGTAGCGTGTTAATGTAACGCATAGAATTCGGTCCAAGACGCTGTAATTAAATGAAACCAATTAATCAAAACCACAGAAAGGTTGGTTTAATTTCTAATCAAAGTGAATTAAAACAAAACAAGGGATATCAACATAAAGTATGTCTAAATTTAATTGATAAAAGTAATGATATAATATATTAAAGTTACTGTTAGGGGCGATGCAATCGTCATTAATATAGGCCGTCTATTGGTCAGAATTTACGTAAATCGCATATAAATTGACGTGATTTAAGAAAGCAAATATCTGGATCAAAATTGTACACAAGTGATAAAATAAACTCGAAGCGCAATGACGGGAAACATCGTCAGTGTTATCACGAAGACACATCTGTGTTAACGTGCGTACAAAAAATAGTGAAGAGACGCAAAAACGCGCCCGTGCAGTGATTAATTGTGAGCTTTCGCAAATTTACGAAATATGATGACGAAAACGGGTAAGTCGCACTTCCATTTTTGAATTTTGCTAAATGTTCAAAAATATATCAAACTTGCTACAAAGCAATGATTGTTGAGTTTCTCTACGTTTCGATCAATGTCACCGTACGTTCATTATCCTCAGGAAAAAGTGTATATTGATTAAGACACAGAGAAGCTTAACAGCTCTTAAAGAAACCACACGTGTGGTGTACCAAAAACGCTTTTTTTTGCCCTGGGAGTCATCATAAGTGAGGTTTCGCAATTTTACGAAATACGATAATAAAAACAGATACGTACATCACATTTTCTTTTAGAATGTTTTAAAAATACATCATCAGCATTTCTATCTACGAATTGTTGATTTTCGTTGTAAAATACTGACAAACTGTGACAGACATTCAAGGTGTTCAATTTAAACGTTACAAGAATTTATGACATATCATCAGATTTCGTTTTGTATTTCGTGAAGTTGCGAAACCACCTTATTAACAAATAGGAGCATCCACATATTGTGCCTTTCAGCGCGCCTTTCTGTACGCGCGCGTAAGTGTTTGTCTCTTCGTCGTGTCACTGACGTTATGCAGACTGGTACATGAACCTACCTTTGATTTCGTGGCGCATTCATCGTAGAATGTTGTAACTACTAAATAATCTTTATCAAAATGTTTAGCTTTACAACTTTTGTCGTGCAGATGAAGCTGTGTTGGATCCATCTTATCAACGAATTTATGAGGTACGTAGAATGTCATACTGTTTTCATCACATGACGAATATGGCTCGAGAGGAGGTGCTATAGTAAAAAAAAATCAAATGAAAACAAAATTATTTAAATCATGTCTACTAATGTGTGATAAAATCACATTGAGGATGACGCTAAGATACTCGTGGAAGGGGGAACTGACACAACAGTGCATTCCTAGTTATGGGGCTGCCATTACGTCTTTTAAGACCATTAAAACTACTGACGCGTTTTAATAACAGTGGCGGTGGCGTATATTGTACTAGAAGTTTAGTAAAGCTAATACTAGGGTAGTTAATAGAATACAGGGACGGATTTATAGGGGACGCATCCTGCTCGCTCCCCCTCTAACATTACGTACACCCCTCTAAGATTTTCCCCCAAAATATATAAGAGAAATGGCAGATAACTATAACAGGAAATAGTTGAAAATCACGAAAAATAAGTCAAATATTTGTAAGCAACCGCTGACACGCCCACCCCGCCGAAAAAAAAATGCGCCCCCTCCCCCTTTCAAGCAATCCTGGACGCAACGTTCCCGGGACGCCGCCTAGCGGCGAAATTCACGACTTTAGCTTTTGTGGAACGCTTTTATTCATGCTGGTAGCCAGAATTCTTTCCGTCCTTAAATGTTACTCGTTTTTAATGATAGCGTTTAACATTTTTTTGTTTAAAGTACATAGATACAACAACAATTAATTTAACATCCATATGATGTATCTGAAATAAAAAAAATGCAAAATGAATATGATATTTACTGTTTTTCTGTGTATGCCACGTGATTGATGATGATATTTTGACCTTTTGATTGAGTTTAACTGTCGGGGTGGGGGGAGAAACTATTACTTGAAATTGTGCATAACATGGGATGGTCTAAGAAAAGTATTAAGAAAGGTACGGCTTTGAAAATGTATTTCTCGTAAAAATGACATAAGGACGCTCACGATATACCCTTGTAGACTCGTCTGTTCCCCCATGGTAACGGTTTTTTTATTACACTGTGGTGCACTAGGAGACGATCATATGACCCATCTTTGTTTGTTTTTATCATCTTCGTATTTTGTTCGTAAACATTTGGAAAGAGAGCCGAGGAACCTCGCGTAACTCGAGAGAGAGTTGTCCTGATGCCCGGGTAGGTTCAAAATTATTACAGAACCCCTTAGTATTTTCAGCGGCGGTCGCAGAATAAATTTAAAGGGTTGCCAGAATCGATAGGGTTCAGTGACTAATATTCGCATACAAATTGTTCTCTGCCAGCCCCAGAAATTTCAATATTGATATACGATGAAATGAACATTTAGTACATGCTGTACTTACGGAATATGTATGTTATTACAAGAAAACTATGAAATTAAGGGTGTTGCCCGGGCCACTAGGGCAACACCCCTGCGTCTACCACTGATTTTTGTATAAATGTAAATTCGGTTATCCTTCCCCTGTAGGCCTAAGTAAGTAGTCTATGCCTAGTTTAGCCAATGCAACAGTGCGCGTGTTTGCCGCTGCTGCGTAGCGCAACTAGTCGTAGCGTAACCAGTGGCAGGCGTAAGCCTAGCTAGGCCTCTATTAGTAGAGGCTAGCCTAGGCTTACGCCTGCTTACAAAGCCTAAACTTCCTACACTCCATCCATTATTTTTGGCGTTTCTTCCAATGAGTAACAAAACATATAGGCCCATAGTGCCAATACCCTTCAACGTCCTCACAAGAACCTCGTTCTATTACACATTCAATCTCCTCATGTAAAAAGGATTTGAACATTCCGATATCCATCATCGCCCCCTCCCTCTCACCCCAACACAAAATCTACACATACACAGATTTCCCCTTATCCAGCTAGCAAGGAACTACCTGGTCTTAGTTTGTCTCTGGTTCCGTAAACCACTGGATCCGCCCTGGAATAGTAGTAGTGTTTGATAAAAAAAAAATAAAGTTCTAAACATTATTTGAAAGCAGGTATATCTGTTGGTGGTGCTCAGGTGGTGCGCAGGTGGTGCGTTAGTCGTGATAATAATTGGAATAGTTGTAACTGCGGTAGCAGAAGTAGTAGTAATAGTAGTATCAACAAAAACAATGGTTTTGCCACAATTGTATATTGTTCACAGGCTGCGATATTAACAAAATGTGCCCAAAATGACAGTCAAATTTGAATCCAAGACAACCACCAAACCACTGGTCGAAAAATACAATATTTTTTTATATTTTTCACGGCTAAATTTTATTTTAGAAATGTAAGCAATCATACTTAGTACTACTAAAATGTATCTACTCACGTGATAAGAAATTATAATTAGCCATAACGTTAGCATTCACTTTGGGATCGTTTTTGCAGTTGTTTGACTTGGCGGCAACGGCAATGCCACGGCCTATAGAAAGAGAATACTGTTTATCATCGTCCATTTCAAACGTTGGCGTGTATCGCAGCAAAGTCTGATCATCTTCCGGGAACTCGACCTGCAATGGATCAGATACGTCGAAACTTGCTACTTCTACATTGCCGTCTGCCCGTAGTATCTTGATAAATGCAGATTTTGATGGACGCTTTATCTGTAATAAGAAATATATTTTTAATTAACTCATTAGAAAACAATATCTTTTTTAAATTACCGTATAAGAACTTCTCCAGGGGTAAAGTAGTTCATTTTGTTTGCTCCTTTTTCATTAGTTTTTAACCAAAATGATAGTAGAACATTTTTCTGTGACATCCGGGAATACGTCTTTCATATATGTGAATCTTGCATTCTATATATTGTATAATATGCCAGTTTTTCCCCATCGTGGTGGTACTAGAGAATTGCAAGAATCAGCACTAATTAAAGGGAAGGTGAAGCAGCACAATCAATCGAACAATTTGATGTGTTTTCCATTATCTAACAAGTTTTATAATGTTACTCACATTTTCTGCAAACATAAAATACAGTACAGAAATCTACAATACAGCAGAAATAATCACAATTCTTTATATTTTTTATGAAGATTACATGTATTTTTATTTCGTGTCACATAAAAGAGCTCATTTACTCGCCATTTTACAGGATTAGATCTGCGTCATGTTTTTTTTTTTACCAAGTCTCTTTATGAAGCTTACGGAGTGGCCTTGTTAGTTCGTGGGAACGAATCTGGTGTGCAACCATGTTTTAACCCAAGACCTCGATATTGGATTCTGTCTACAAAATCATACCTTTTTGTTAAATTTTATTTGCCATGGCTTGCCGGTTGCCATCACCTGACCTTCTGCTGGTGTAGACTCTTCAGGTATTATTTTGGGAGGAGGTATGGATTTGCATTTTTCAGTTTCGAACCCGTACATAGAAACTGGGTTTGGATTTTCGGCGGGAGCATTACCGCATGGGTCAGGCTTATACACGATAGCAGTTCCAGCGTCAACTTGTATTACAAAATTTGCACCATCTTTCAATTTCTTCACTGGTGGCCTTATTTCAAGTGTTGCACTCTTTTCTCCGTCAACGAAGGTAACTTCGTTCTTGTCAGCAACGTTGAATTTAGCAAGTTCTTCTAGACCTCTTTTCCCAGCCGTTTTGATGCGGATGTATGTTTCCTTTTTAGGTCTTTCAAGCTATAAAGAAATTATTCAATAATTTTATAACACATATTAATTTATTTATGTAATTAAATCAATTAAATGAGGAGTTTTTCGCCACCTACTCTTATTCAATGAGTGTTCCAATGATTATCTTTAAATAAAACACACCAGGAAGAAATCGAATCTATAAATTAACGGATTCCTTGGTTTTCATGGAGTTCCTTGGCAACATGGAAAGGGTTTAGCGATGCCGAGGCCCAAAAAATGATTGTAAAATAAGGCAAAGGGCTTCTTTTGGTTGTCGAATTGACACTGAGTTGCTCCTTGTTAGATTACACAGTACGTGCCGCCTAAAATTAGGTCGTGTCGATACTGACAAATAACCTCCGAGTGGCACCCTGGATCTGCCCTGTGATAAGATGAATGTTTAAATGATTCACTTTGATATGTCGACATTGATTATGTCATCGACAAGAAAAAATGTATCTTACTGGTTTTGAAAACATCAGTCGCCAGACCTTGGGTATTCCCTGACCAGGTTTATTTGAAAATGTAGCACCTGGAGGAGGGATTGAGAGATCAGGAACTAAAACAGGTGGTTCAACATCTTCTGGCTCTGCTTCAGCCTCATTATCTAAAAAGGAAAGCAGATGAATCGTTACAAACATTATTTTGTCAGTATCACATGGTTTTACTTTCAAAGCGTAGGCTATGAATAAAATATAAGTTCGACAACCACAAATTAGCTATACACAGACTTCAAAATGTGCATCAACTGAAGGATTAAGCACAACAACACACAGGATCTTAAAGAATGTAATGTTAGGCTGCGTGATAGATACCCTTCTCACATCGCTGCATGACTGCTGCTTCTTAGAAATCATGTCAAAATTATTCTTCTACAGTTACTACAGTAATCTATTACTATGGAAGCAGTTGGCGCAGTGGTGGCGTTTCGGGCTTCCAATCATGAGGTCGGTGGTTCGAGACTCACTCTGGTCGACTGTTTGTGTTCCTAGGCAAGACACTTTATCCACGTTGCCTCTCTCCACCCAGAAGTATAAGTGGGTACCTGGGAGGTACAAATGCCACATGCGCTGATTACGGCTGCAACATTATGGAATGGATTGTATTCCATAGGTGTTTGTCCTAATGACTGGGGTAATAATTGTGAAGCGCTTAGAGACCTTGGCAATAAGCGCTATATAAATGTCACATGAAGGTTACTGAAGTAATCCAGTGATATTATGCTCTCTTTAGTGACTGCATTGACACACAAGTTCATATCTCGACGTGTTGTTTTCAGTATTTTTTCATGTACTAAAATAACTTTTGTAACTGATTTACTGAAGTAACTGCAGCAGGAATTTTGACATGACCTCTACCTCTAACATTGTAATGTTAGACCATGTGATCGATACTCTCAATCGTATCGCATTGCATGACTGTCTCGATTTAGAAAACCTACACAATGATCGAAATGGATACTTGCCAGATATTAATAATTTACTGCATATTGGATTACTTTGAACCCTAAAAGAAAACATTGGAATTAAAATTGTTAATGTTTCATAAAAATTGAAACGTAAAAGTGTATTATTTACTATATTTTGGTGGTATGATTTTCAACTGGAAGTCGTATGTGAAATTTATACATGTAATAATATTGTTTGATTTTTTTTCCTCAAAGCAGATGGCCAAGTAAATAGACAATTACATCTGTCCTAATAGATACTGTACCAATCCATTTACAAGTCAAAGACAAATACACATGATGCTTGCTCCATCAGGGCCCAATATGAAAGGCAGAGTTAAAATTCAATAATCAGAAAATCTAAGGCTACGTCTATTTAAAAAGAGATGTATCTACTTCAATAGAGACATCTCTAGTAAAATTAAATATATCTCTATAAACACTAGGGATATCTCTATTAAAATAGAGATTATGTATATTTTAATAGCGATATTTTAATTAAAAATACATTAAAGTAGAGATACTTCTATTTTTAGAGATACCTTTTTAACCATAGAGATTCCCTACTAAACAACTAGAGATATAAGTATTTACCAGTTATTGTCCAGAGCGGTGTAACAGAATCCAATAAGCCCGGACGCGTCATCAGGTACAGTGTAAGTTAATTCAGCAGTTGCTACTGGAGCTGGTAGCTGCGTCTTCACTTCAAATGTCATTCCAGTCGGCGGGCTCATCAGGAGGGCTATGATGCTGATGACAAAAACATGGAAATACTTAAAGTTGCCTTTCGTTTTTTCAAGATAGTAATATTTTGGAGATATTAGGAGTAGCCTGAAGGGCTACCCAAAAAAAAAAAGAATAACAATTCACTCCAGCTGATTAAAAATTCACACCAAAGGGTTGAGATCTTACTCTTTTTGCAGAAAATTCACTCCAGAAGAGTAAATTTGGAGCCTTGAACCAGGGACCAAATATTTTAAGCTTATTATTTTGCAAATTCGGCTAGTCATGGAAAAACTACCAAGTTGTTGCAAACGAAGTCATTGTAACTTCAGTTATAGATGTCCGATTTTGATAATTGACCACTCATTTTAAAGACTATAATACCGTTTTAATATTTAAAAAAATGTTCTCTACAACTTCAGGGGCGGATCCAGCGGAGGTAGAAAGAGGGGGTCCTATGCCATGTTGGACAAGCCCATGTATAAGGTTTTTAACAGGAATGATAACGATAGGCGTGGGTCCGAGGCCCGCGTAGGGCCCGGGAAAATTTTCTCTACAGATGTTATCTGGTGCACTTTTTGCGCCCCAAAATTGTGCAAAATTATTTCAAATCAATTTGGTGCGGGGGCGGGTCCGTTGCCCCCCGCCCCCCTTGGATCCGCGCCCGAACTTTGTGGTTTTCCGTGACACGTCAAATTGTTTTGGATTGTGTTAATGTACACCTACGTAGATCCTTCCGAATCAGATGGAAGAGTAGCTGTAACTTCACCAGTCCATTTCTGTCCAGGTTTTAGTACTTCGCATTCAGGGCCTATTAAAGCAGGTCCTATACAGCTTCCAGCTGTAAGTAAAAAATATACGTCGTTATTATAAGTATGCCGTAAATTATTAAAATAGCCCTAAATATAGAAAACACAAACCTAGTAGGCTAGTGTCCAAGCACAGAACATTCGGTCATTCAGGATTTTTTAGATGATATGTTACTGTATTTTTGGTAACACGACTTTTTTATTTTACGATTTTAAAAATTAATTTTATGTGTTCCTTATAATTTTCCGGGTAATTTTATTTGTTTTTATTTTATTTATTAGCTAAAAATTGGAAATTGTAAATATTAAATTTTCACAATTTTTTTCAACGGGCTTGGGC
The DNA here is from genome assembly GCA_025631205.1 of Nesometra sesokonis. NCBI lineage: Eukaryota > Metazoa > Echinodermata > Crinoidea > Comatulida > Antedonidae > Nesometra > Nesometra sesokonis. Next base: position 24,421 of record JAOTQE010083688.1, read on the forward strand.
AAAGTAAACACTTTCTAGGCATCTTGAATTGTGAATTAAACCGAATTTATGTTCAACAAAATATCAGTCATCAGCAACAGGGGCAATTGGTTACATCATAACTTCATGTAAATGAAGGATTAATAAATTAAAAGAAATGAGCAGGTGTTTCTAAAGATTAGTTACAACACATTATTCTTTATTTTAAACACTTTTTTGATTTGCGATTAATTGAAACTCAAGAATGCACTGCAAAAACAATTGTTGAAAGACATTTTATTGTATGTAAAATCTACAGGTTAGAGGAAATGGACTGGCACAAAACAAACATTTGTAAAATAAAACATAATTGGGTGATCAAACCTGCCACCAAACGGCATTTCCCCCTTAACTGAGTTCTGTTTTGAGTTTTTTCTAGATTGCATATTACTCACCATATTAAAAAGCACACTGAAGTAATAATTAGACTTCCAACAGGTCTCTAATAATATATTTCATAAGTGTTAAACAATGCATTTTCAAGAGCGTCATCAACGCATGTTTTTTTGTCTGTGGAATACTTCTCATGAATGAGATTTAAATCGCAAAATGTTTATGAAACTCAATACTGACTAGATATTTTATATACTAAAATCCACTCTAATGAAAAACAAATTAATTAGTATAAGATTTAATCCTTACGTTCTGTCACATTTAGAAGAAATTGGAATGGAACCGAACTAAGCGGTTCACTCAAATTCCCCTTCTTGAAGTCTTCCACCATGACTGAAGCTCCGTACCAACCTGGCTCATCCAAGCTGGGAATCGTCAACTCACATTTTTCCTAATAACACACAATAAATAAATATACAATGTAAGGTAAGAAAAAGTATGTAAAGGACCAAAACTAACAAAACACTAAAGAGTGAACAAGAAAGATAATCGTGTCTGCTTTGGGATCAACCAACTCCCATAGGTGTTTAACATGGGGTCTTTCATTCCCTTGTGTTTCTTGTTTGTATATTATTGGACATCATGTGACATATGTATAAGTAAATAAATAAATTGGTGGAATTTAAAGCATCTGTTGAAAATCGTCGTCATTTTAGAATCATGAACCAAGAGAGGCAGACTGTTCCATGTAGAACCATAGGTCACAGTATGAGAAGTTGGAACAATACAAGAATCGTGTGGGAGTGACGCCTTAACAGGTGAAGCTCCGGGTATTTGGAACGCTTTTCCTGTATACTTGCGAGAGGCGGGGTCGGTACCTACTTTCAAAAGTCGTCTTAAAAGTTTTCTTTTCAATGAGTAGATGATTTGTGTGTATATATTATTGTGCAGTATTACGTAGAATATAATTAAGATAATTGTTAGTTGTTTTGTTCTTTGTAGGGAGTCATATAAATATTATTTAATAATAAATGACTAGTACAAAAGAGGTAGTAAATCTCTGTCATTACATGAGCAGGAAGAATAAGAATAACATAGGAAATGACAGCATATGAAAATATCTGTAAGACAACCCCATAGAGAAAGCGGGGAAGAGAGAGTAAGAGGAGAGAGACACACACCAACTGACACGCGTGCGTACAAAAAAACGTGTACGGACAAAACTTATACGCTTCGATTTTATTAATCACTGCCTTGTAGGGCGTTTGCGTCTCTTCAAGATTTTTTTTTCTGTCCGCACCAATAATTATGTGTGCAGTCTTCGTTTTGTCACTGATTAAATTGATTGAGATTATTGTCATTGCCATTGTCATTGTCATCGCCATTGTCATTGTCACCGTCATGTAATAATATCAACATCACCATCACTAACCTCATCTAGTTCAGAGTTAAATGTAGCCTGACCGCATACTGTGTTTCCTCCTACTGGCACTGGGCATTCACCATCCTCCAAACTTGCCCATCGACAACGAACCACATCACCGTCTGGGTCAGTAGCTAAACGTAAAGATGTCAATAGTAATCAAGATAGGGTAGTCTATATTATAGTCTGGTTACAAATTTAAAAAATATACTTCCGTTGGGGTTTTGCGGGGAAAGTGTAAACGTCACATTTTCACACATTTAATGTACGCTGATGTAAAAAATGAATGTCAATTTTCTAGATTTCGTCTTTGGCGGACAATGTTTATTTCCAAATTGCCGCCATTTTTTAAAATAAATCATTCCATAACTTCAGTCACAAAGTATCTTTTTTTTTATGAATTTAGTATCAAATGTATTCTTTTATTGTCACTCCATCCCAATCTGAAATTTAAAAATTCTCGGATGGCGACGATATTGCATTTCAAAAAGTCTATTATAGTCTACTACTATTTTTTATTATATACCATTATGACACAAAATAGAATATCCTTATTATCTATAGGCAAAACAGTCTGGAATTGCCTGTTTTGAGTGATAATAATGAGAGGATTAAATTCCAGTAATAGTACAAGTGTCTTAGACTCATTAATATGCAAATTATATTCAATATTCAAATTGGTAGTCCTAAATTGTAAGACTTCCATATATCTGCAACCAGTGGTCATAGAGAGTTGATTTCTTTTAGATTCTTTGGAAGATACGTGTTTATATTTGCTGTAATGAAACATTTTCTTCATTAAGGTTAGTATTCTCAAAGGTTAGTCCAGGTCTATCCTAAGAACAGCACTACTTGGTCCTGGACTATCAATATATCTGCCTCCTCGGTAGACAAAATGTAGAAGGCTCTAGTTAAGGGTTTAGGTCTCGAAATAAAGTTAGTCACTTGTGAGAATTTTTATTCTTAGTTAGTCCTAGATTAAATCTAGATTTAGTCCTCAACTACACTTATGTGACCAAAAATACGTCAAATGACCTTTGACCCCCTACTATACAGAATTTAAATATTAAAATGTCTGGAACTTCCATATCTCTGCAACCAGTCGTCACATAGTGTTCATTTTTGTTTTAAATTCTTTGAAAAATACATGTTTTATTTCCATGTGATGTAATGAAACATTTTCTTCATAAGTGTCCGGAAATATGTCAAAATGACCTTTGGCCCATACTGTACAGTATTTACGTATTAAAGTGACTTCCATATCTCTGCAGTGGTCATAGAGTGTTGATATTGGTTTTAAGTTGTTCGGAAGCTACATGAATGTGAAGTTTACACTTTACCAAAAAATTCCAACGAGAGTACATACCAGACCCGTATTACAGACAAGAGGTAAGAAGGTTCTTGAAAAATGAGAATAACTTAAGAATCGGGACGTTTCGCAACTTCACAAAATACGAAAACGAGGAGGAATGGCGCTGTAGTTTGGTGGTTAGCATGCTTGCTTTCCAATCTCGAGGTTCTGGGTTCAAACCTTGCTGAACGTTAGATTGGTTCCTACGACTTAACGTCACTTACTAATCATAATGAGACTTGGTTTAGAAAGCATGGCTTAGATCTCATCCTGGAAGTGGCAAGAAAACTCGCTGGTAGATGTGACACGAAATAAAAAAAAAATTTTATAAATTCTTGTGACGTTTGAATTGAACACCTTGAATATCTGTCACAGTTGGTCAATATTACGACGATCATCAATTCCTAGGTAGAAAATTCGAAATATTTTTTAAACACATTTAGCAACTTTCAAAAATGGAAGTGTGATGTATTAGTCCAGAAAAGATAAGTCCAAATTAGGATGAACCTAGAACTAATTGCAACAAAATATTTGTTTATCTTGTTGATATGGTCCAACTGTATCCAAAATCACAAAACATCTGACACATATCGTTTTAGAAATGCAGAGCTTTGAAAGTCCAATTGTCTGCCAATTGGAAGTTATGACGTCATATGTATACAATTTTTGATTCAAAATAGGTTTATTTAGTACCATATTTCTGTCTACTCGTAATGCATTTATACATGCAGTGTATAAAAGAGACCGCTTAGGAGATACAGATCTCCAAACATTGCAATTGACGGTCATTTTGAATTTATGTCAATTGACCATTTTCCATATGTAAAATTTTATCTGATTTTGAATATGATGTGCATCTTGGTAATATCAGTAAGATAAAACAAACAAAATTTCTGTTGCAATTTCTCAAAGGTTCATCCCTAGATTTACTGGACTAGTATCCGTTTTTGTTATCGTATTTAGTAAATTTGAAAAACCTCATCATTGTGTTGGATGTTCGTTAATGCAATAATCAAAACTAAATGCAGGTCACCAAAATATCCGCGAAAGGCACCTAAACCGTTGAAGTGTGTCTACATTAAAACTGGGCATGCGTTTAGAGGTAATTTTCACTTTGAATTTACACATTTTTATTCCTTCACGTGTTATATGTCGCTAAAAAAAATCTAAAACAGTTATCTATGATGCAATGTGATAGGTCACAGCGGTTGATATCTAATTTATCAGACCAATAGTAGAAAAAATGCGCTGCGCGTCAAAAAATCCAAAACGCCCACGTGTAGTGGTTAACTGATAGGAGCGTCCACAGCGACTCCATGCGCGCCTTTATGAACGCGCGCGTAACAGTTTGTTTTTGTCGTGGTCTCACTGACATGCATACATCATAATCTTACCTTCGATAGGAATGACGCTTTTACAGCCAGCCCTTACTGTATATACAGGTAACATGGTGACTACTGGAGAGTGTTGATTATCTTTAGTTAGATCTACTTTGGTGACAAGTCGCCAGCACAGTCGTCGACCGTAATTGACCAAGTCAATCCAGTTACTGGACATTCGACAGGATCGTTCCGGTTCTATTTGATAACTAAACAAAACATGATTTTTATTATTTTTGTATCGAAGCTTTTCTCGGACCATTGCAGTTTCTGCAGTAATCTAATACCATTGTGTTTTCTTTCGTTATTGCATTGACACACAAAATCTTATTTTGATATCTTTTTCAGCTACTGAACTAATACTGTTGTAACTAAATTACTGCAGTAACTGCAGCAGGATAATTTGAAATGGCCCCTTACTCACATTAGCGTGAACTTGGAACGATCAGCTTCATATGTTGTGAATCCTTCTACCATACTCCAGTTTTGGTCTTCGTTAAAACTGATACAGTCATACGTGAGCGGACCTTCGGGAATGACCAACGGGTTTGTTTCACAATCTATACACCTCAGTTTACCGCCGTCTTCTCCTTTAAGACTTTCTCCTAGAAAGTTGCATTCGTATTCCAGGCCCCATGAACGTTTCGCAGCCAATCTCCAACGTATTTTTATCTAAACAATATTTAAAAACAAAATTGTAATTTCTAATGGAAAAGGCGTAGTTAAATCTCAGGAGTGGATCAAGAATTCATCTAAAGGGGCAGGTTGAGAACACTTTTTCCGATCGTGGTGTTTATGTGTCGCCCATTTTAAATTCGACAAGCAAAAAAAAGTTATTTGGTATTTTACGGGCTATAGAATTCCTCATCTACTGGCTAAAAATGTACGTACAATTGAAGGTGAAGTAAATTAAGCGCTAAGATCTAGCAACTTGACTTAATCTTTCTTCGTATGCTACAAGTCAGTAAACATTTTAATCATTTTTAACACACTCTTCAATGAAATCACAAAGAAACAAAAATGTTACGCGCGCGTACAGAAAGGCGGGCGTACTTTGTACACGCGCGATTTAAGCGCCTTTTTGTATGCGAATATAAAAGTTTGTGCATCGTGGTCGTGTCACAGACGAACTACTTACCGAAGTTTCACTAAGTTTTTCATAATTGAAGGATCCACCGCGGTAATGAGATGCTTTGACAGCAACAATCACATATAACAAAATAAGAGCCCGCATGATTGCTGAAACAAAACATTATGATATCAGTCATTCCTGTTTTAATTTGAGAGTGAAATTCCACTCTTTGAGGAGTGAACCCAGAGACCACTCCAAAAAGAAGAGTAAAAAACACTGTAAAGGATTGAAAATTCACTCAAAATAAGTGATATTACTCACTCTTTTGCAGCGAATTTTTAAAATTCACTCCACAAGAGTTGATTTGGAATTCTGATAATTCATTAAAAATATTAGTCATTTCACTCCATTGATGTAATATTTTAACGGATAGATAGTGAACTTCCATTATCGAATACATAGCCCCAAAGTGTAATTCCACGGAAGCGCTTACTATTGAAGTAAATGTCCAGAATACAACCAATCAAATTGCGTTAGGTTTTAACGTTGTTGCTATGGCGAAATTGCGTCCCCAATCTTTCAGAAAAGTTAATAATTTATCAACAAATGGATGAAATTTAATCTAAATAAAAAGACAATGAACAACATACAAAATTATGACAAAAAATGTTAAAGTAAATAATAAAAACGTTAATAATAATTATTTTTATTTAATTTGGATGTTTGTTACGAAGGCTGATGATCCTCAATAGTAGGCGCCTATATGGGATTGTCATTCTACAGTGTTAATTTCACTATCTAGCCGTTAATAATAAATCTATGTGTCGCTCTCACTCTTTAAAAATTCACATCAAAACAGTGAATATTCACATTGATAGAGTAACGAACAAACTAAAATCAACCCAATGGACGTAATTGATTACAACGTGTAACCAATAAAATGCTGATTTGAATTGAATTATTTGGTAATAATGACATATAAAACACAATTTATAAAATAAAAAATAATAAAGAGTTCCAGGATTACCAATTAAGTCGACCGTAGGACAGTTGTACTCATTTCCAATGGGGTTCCATTTGCAAGTACAATTTAAGATCGTTCATGTCCCAAGGCCGGCAAAAGTGGTCCAGCTGGTCAAGCGTTTGTCGGACCACTTTGTTAATGTAGAACAAAATTTAAAACAATTTAACATAATATGTGGACTCTCCAACTTTTTCCGGCCGCTTTTATAATGCCTCCGCCGGCCCTGTGTCCAAGATGACATATATGTAAACGTAAACAATAAAATATAGTATAGGTCTCTACATAAAAATATAGGATTAAGAATTAAAAAAGAATAATTAATAAATAATTAGCCGTAATAATAAATAGCAGTCGAATGGGTAAAATTTAGTTTCATTAAGACTTTAAGTTTGATCTTAAAATACTCTGAGTTTTAATAGGTTTAATCGGATCGATAACAGGTTCCATTAAGAAGCTTTTTTACAGCTTAATATTCAAAAAGTTTAATATCTTTCATCGGATTTGAGAGTGAATTCCATTCTTTAATGGATGGTAAAATGTAAGGTAGACGTGGCAATACTTTTAACATAAGGAATAACAAAAAATTGAATTGGATATCTCTTTTATTTGTGGTTGTAGGTGTTGGGAGTGAACAATCTGAAAGGCATTTAACATTGTTTTTATTTGAAGATATTATAAACATGATTAAGTTTTAGAAATTTCACTTGACCATCTATATTAAGATACACTATAAAGTGTTTTAAGTTGTTTTTTTTGTAGCGTAATAATTTGTTTCAAAAGTAATTAGAAGAAAACTGAATTCACAATTGTCCTTACAGACCATGTGTGTATTACATTTAACTTCTAAAAACATGAACCTATAGAAAAACTAAAATTCTGTAGGGGAAAATGACAAAAAATACGGTTGTTTGACAATATGTTATTCGGATTTCTTTAAACGAAAGAAAATGTTTATTTATTTTCTTAATTACTTATAAACTTACATTTTTGTTTTCACAGAAAATATGAAAAGGATTCATCAAAGGTTTTAGAAACCGAATTCTATTTAATTTTTGTTTAATATCATATAACAGGAAACAGTGAACTTTCCTTTATAAAACAAGGTAAATATTTTAAAATAGAAACAAGTTATCTAGATTGGTAATAATTGTAAGCGTTAGAATACAAATTTTATATCACAAGTTATGGAATGTATATAAAAATACAATGTTTCTGATTAAGAAACATCAAAAATTGTGTTATTAATTGACTAAGTGGTTTTTGACTTAAAGTTAATGATTAGTAGTCTTTTTATTAATTTATCAATCTATTACATTGTAAATATCTATTATATTTATAATAAAATTAAAGGTAAAATACAACAAAAATACAACTGTGCTGTGTGTAACAATTTTTATGTCGAATTATTTTTTTTCTTTTAAAAACATAAGTACACTTTATAGTTAAATGAGGCATGAAAAAAAAAGAAAAACAGAAAAACCGCCAAGTTGTAGTAAAATTGAAAATTGAGTTATTGTTAAAACTATACCTTTCGCAAGTTTTAACATGGTAAATTATCGAAATCAGACATTTATATCTGAATTTTGGACAAAATATAGTCAAATTTCCTTTGTATTTTATATTTCCTGTTGTTTATTTTTATTTCTCAGTAACTTCCTTCGTGACAACTTGATGGCTTTTTCATGACTAGCCTCAAATGGTAGAAGAAAAACATCTTTTCAAAAATAAACATGGTTCAAACAGGTATAACAATAGGAAAAATGTTGAAAACGCATCAAGGAGGTTAGAGACATTTTTAAGTAAAATCTAAAATTTGAACGTAAGTAAAACCCCTAGATATAAATATGAACCAAGCTTGTGAACAAATCTCTAGTCCTTCTTCCTCTTGGTGGTATTTAGAATAATAATAGAAAATATCACATACAAATTGCACTACTCTCGTTTAGGTAGCTGATTATAACAAAGTGTAGGCTACTTACCTTCACGTTTACAGAAGCGGCGATGACCACGTAAAGTGAAGGGGATCTCTCAATCATCCCCCTATTTATACCACATTGTTTGTCCAAAGCATCTTTCTGATCGTACTTTAACGACCAATTTTATTATCATACCAGGTAAAATATTGTATATAATGGACCGATGAGATGTCAGCTTTATGACATGTTTTTAAATCCTTACCTTGATATTTTAGCGGACGTGAATTTAATATGGGGCTATTCCCAAATGTGTTCAATTTTCGTCTTTTAGTCATGGTTTAAAAAGCGGAATTAGAGAACTTGAAACGTAATTTGTTTTAAAAGAATTGACAATAAATATATTGTGTTGACAAACACTATCATTTGTTTTTTTAGTTCAAACTATAAGGGAGCTCTACAGTCAGCCGTCTGATTAAGTATATGTAGCTAAGTAATAGTGAGGTTTCGCAACTTCACGAAATACGAAAACGATAACGGATACGTTATACATTATTTTAAAGTTTGAATAGAACACCTTGAATGTTAGTCATAATTGGTCAGTATTTTAAGAAGATCATCAACAATTCTTAGGTAGAAAATTTTATATATTTTTTAACACATGCAGCAATTGAAGTTTAAAAAATGTAAGTGTGACGTATCCGTTTTCGTTTTCGTATTTCGTAAATTTGCTGCGAAACCTCACTAATGTATATTTTTGGCGACGTCGGAACAGTTAGGTGGTGTTCTTTGATTTAACTCATATAAACCACCATATGAATCACACACCATATGAATTAATTCAATCATTTGCCAGGTTGGATATCCGGGAAAATTATAGAAAAGGCATTCCCATATTTGGAAAGAAAAATTAAAGAATCAATCTGGATATGGAAAACTAAGAATAATATGAATCAAGACGAGGAAGCATATCAATTGTCCAACATCTACAACAGGCTTCTTGAAAAGAAAGAAAGTTCAACCGTTGGTGACGCCCGCCCAAAAACACCACGAGGAAGAAAGAAATCTGAAAACCAGACACAATCGTACTGACGATGTTGACTGGAAGTCAACGAAACAAAGTAAGCGTAATTTTGGTTTTATTTCCAAGAACTTTCACATAATATTATATCTATGAAAACCGATGAAATTTTATTAGCCCCATCATTTGTTTTACCAGAGAGCAGTGAAATTGTAATTAAACTGTTTCTTACATTGAAGAGTCTCATCTATTTCAGCTTAATTGATCAAATAATAAGATTTTGACTGTTTTTGCATAAAAATTTAGGCATACATACCTAAGCTTTCAACCTGGTCTCAGGTCAGGTCAGAGTGATGTTAAACGCATTGACGTCACTTCCTCCGGCATGTATTACAAATACCCGAGAGAAGATTGTCCCAGATTTCGGGAAGTTGGTAGCGGCCGCCGTCCCTGTTGAGCGAGGGTTTCAGTGTCCTGATGTGAATAGACTCCTTCACGCACCGTTTGAACCAATCAGAGTCCTGATCAATAATTCTCACATTGTCCATATCAAAGGAATGTCCAACGTGATGTCGGTGGATGTGTTGTGACACTTCTGAAGAAGTGAAACTGTTTCTTGGTTTCACGTTCATAAAGGGGAATTGAATCTGTGCTTGAATTAATTTTTTTAGGTAAGACGTTTTACCCACTGGGCTCACTAGCGTTCGACAACAGAGCTGATTTTTAGAAAACAAATTAATTCAAACAAGTTTCAAGTGCAAATCAATTGACCCATGAGGGCACTCAATAGGCCTATACCTCGTGTTCCATTCATCAAGGTGAAGTGGCTTTTATATAATATAGAATGGTGACAGATTCGGAGCTTATCAACACATGCATGCTTGTTTAGATACTCTCAAGCATACTGCACTTTCTCAGTCAGTCAGTCGATCAGTTAATCGGGTTGTATGATGGCTTCATCATCAATACAGGAATCAATGTCGTCCATCTTTCAGGTTATTCGATCTGTCTGTCACTCTCTTAACGTAAAAGAGGGAACATTCACTCTTTGTGGAGTGACCCGAAGGACCACTCCAAAAAGAATGAAATTCACTCCAATCGATTGAAAATTCACTCCATAGGAGTGAAATGATTCACACTTTTGCAGAAAATTTACTCCACAAGAGTGGATTTGGAGTGCTGATAATGTACTCTTTAAGATTGTTTCTCTATTGGTCACTCTCAGTCTTTTGAATTTCATTCAAAAAGAGTGTTAAAGTTTCAGTCTTTTACATTAATAGTACAGTTGGCCGAAAGAATGCGTCTTATAATAGAAAATGGTTCTTGTTATTGTCGTTTGCGTGGTGGTACAATGTGTGCTGTTATAAATACAATTATTTAAGCTTTTTATTTGATTGCGGCGTAAAAGTAATCGGAGCAGAACCCGTTAATAGCAAAAGTTCTTATACATACAGTACTCAATAATTAGGCCTAATGATTGTACTTACGCCTATTATTATGATGAAAATCCCCTCAATATACAATAATTGCTAATATACTCTATGGCATCACAGGTGTCTCGCTAAAGACATTATTTTTCCATTAATCCATCAACGTGTAAATGAATGCAGGTAATATTAAACAAAATAATTCCCAGTTTGTTGGTTAAAGTAATGTGATTTATGACTTATATCAACGAAAAGTAAAACGTACAAGATGGCTAAACGACTGTTGTTTATTTTCAAATGTTTTATGAGGCGAGATTCTCACTCCCTGAACCCACACCTGGCGCACATATGTACTCCCCCACCAAATTTAAAAATAGATCTGCGCCGGTTAACATATTGTGGCATAACTTCTATTTTCGGGCCTATGAACGTCATTACTGTTATTTAGAAATTTGTTTAAATAGATAAATAATCCGTTAATGCACACCGCCTGGATAATGTAATAATGCGCTCTCAACATCATGGGGAGCAATTCATGTGTGAAGGTGGAGGATAATTGCCGGAAGATTGTTTCTTTTTTATGTTACATATAGCAAAGCAGTAAAGTTATAACATTGGGTTGAACCATTGACTATGTACTTATTTGAGTCAGGTAACCACTGTAAAATATGTCAAGTAGGGCTGAATATTGGTTAATTTTATTAGTAAAAACATTTTGGGTGTGCCTGCCCTTTAATATCACGGCTTGTTTGTTTGATTTATAGTTTATATAACGTAAATATAATGATAAGTGACGCTAATGCATAGACCAGACTGAAATGTAATTATGGCCTTTATACTATTGTAATTTAACTCATATTTTTCATTGGCTATACATCTGAGGAAGATAGGAATGGTATGAGGAGAAATTGGTAGCATCGAAACGCTGACGTCAGCATAATTCATATAATGAAACGGACATAATCTCATCTTATACATTTGGCTTTCAGAGAGAAAAATATCGAATGCTTGGGCGTCACAGCGATATGTTTAGAAATGTAATTTTTGAGCAAGACACGGCCTATCTCCTAAGCAATTTAATTCAAACTTTGTTCGTGAATTGACTTCGATTTTTAGGAATGAGTGCTGTTGATACTTGACTTTTATTGTTTTTAAATGATGGTTTTGTTGATTTTAGTTATGTACAGTAATATTATATCCAATGCTTTTAATGTTTTTTTATGTTAAAACTATTTTAATCGAGTCTGCAATGAAAGAGATTTCCAAATTATATGTAGTCCTATATGGAAATGATAAAACGTGAATTGATTTTCATATTTTTTTTTTAAATGAAACTATTGATGATGCGACCAGATTACTCTCACCCCAACTCCATTAAAAACTTCATGTGGTGTAGACTTGGTCGACACTTAAACACAGCCCTACATCAAAATATTAAATTGAATTCCATTATGTTTTATTAAATACGAACTTTCCATTTCAGATGATACAAAGTAGGCCTATATAAATATATTTTTAATATATTATGTGTATGTATACATGGTATATAATTACAATAAAATATAATAATGTGATAAATGATACATTTATAAAGACACCCGGGGGATGATGTACTCTCTTAACGTAAAAGAGTGAAAATCCACTCTTTTTGGAGTGACCTGAGGGACCACTCCAAAAAGAATGAAATTCACTCCAATCGATTGAAAATTCACTCCATAAGAGTGAAATTACTCGCTATTTTTGCAGAAAGTTCAGTCCACAAGAGTGGATTTGGAGTGCTGATAATTCACTCTATTAAGAGTGGTCCCTCAGGTTACTCTCGCTCTTTTAATTTCACTCCAAAAGAGTGAAGCTTCACTCTTTTATATTAAAAGAGTATAATAAAGTCTGACTCAATATCAGGTACATTTTTATTTTTCAAGTAATGTATACATGCAATTACTAAATTGATTTTCACTTTTCTTTATTCTATTTAGAAAACTTGTGTTGAGCAAACTTGGTTTTCTCACAAGTGACGACGCAATATTATAATTAACAAATAATTGACACATATCGTCGTTCGAAGAATAACAAAACCTACGAAATACAATGGAGGATGCTAATTTCCATCAATGAGTGGTGTAGACCCTCATTATGTGTTTTTCTTCGTAGTTTTATATTCTTTTCTTTTTTTGTTCTGTTGATAGCAACCTTGGTGCATCTATTTTTGCAATATCATGATATTCATATGTGGCAGAATCAAACCAAATGAGACATCAGTCTCAAATGTTTGTTTTTCACAATAGGCAGAAATTTGAAAAAAATGAACAGTTCATACTTTCAAAAAATACAATTTAAAATGACCTTGCTTAATCAATGTATACAGATAAAGAATTTTCAAATTCAGGTTTCTCAAAACTTACATTTTAAATTTTCTAATTTCGATTGTTCATGACTTCGCAAGGAAATATCGTATGAAACTGATTTTGTTTTTGCATATTAAAGGTAATAATGTGTAGTTAAATAATCTTTAAAAAAACTAAATTTTCCAATTTTTCGACTTATTCCTCATTTGGCCTGGCTCTGCCACAGTGAAATATTGTTTTATTTAGCAAACATTTAAATTAATTTTAGATTTGCTAAACTATGGAACTTATAATTTTGGCTTTTCTAACAATTAAGTTCAATATTCTGCCATTATATACTCATGGGACTATTTAAGCGTAACCAACAAATCCATGTACAGTATGTCTATATACATTTTATTAGATTTTTTATATATTTTAATCTATTTTACTATAGCAATACTCTTTATGAGATGTTACTGAATACTTTTACCTTTGATACAATATAATTTTATGCTTATTTATTTTATTTGTATACATTATTTTATTCTAGCAATACGTTTTATAAGGATTTTACTATACTAAATTTAACATAATTTTATGTATTTTATACTCCAATATTTTAAACAATTTAATTTTACACTGTTTTAAGACATATTGATACCTTTTACTGTGCCTATAATTTTTTAAAGTGAACGATTTCTACCATGATTTATTTCTGTAAATATACCATAGGTTTATTTGTGTTTATGTACATGTATTTATTTATTGTGATCACGACCTCGTGGAAGAACACCTTCTGGTGAACGAGCAATTTTATGTAAATTTTTATCGTGAATAAATAAAGTTTATATATATGTTACTCGTATTTGTTTTATATTTAGCAAACATTTAAAAAAATAGATTTGCTAAACAATGCCTCTTATAATTTGACTTTTTTAACAGTTAAGTTGAATACCCTACCATTATAATACCCATGGGACTATTTAAGCGTAACCATCAAAGTGACTGACTTACTGTATTTATGAAAATGTATTTTTACAAAATACATGACTGGCTACTTTATTACTACTTTAATGCTATTTTAATGACACTGAGATTATTAAGGTCTTATGCATTGGCTATTGACCAAGTAGGTTACCGTGATATTCAATAAATTAGTGTGTTGTAATTTTATGGTTAAGTGTTCGCCTTCCATCCATACCTTGGGTTTTGGAAGTTTTCTGAAATCCAATCCCAATACTCTCAGATCATCACACTCTCGGTTACAGTGTATATAATTTATGAAGACATCGTTCCATACTTATCCAGACCAGCGTTTTTTTATATAGTTATATTTGTATAGGAAATCGTAAAATGAAACATATCAGAATTTAGTATATTGTAGATATTGCGGTACTAGTGAGGTTTCACAGACTTACGAAATATAAATACGAAAACGGATACGTCATATATTCTTGTAACATTTGAATAGAACACCTTAAATATCTATCACAGTTGGTCAGTATTTTACGACGACCATCAACAATTCATAGATAGAAAATTTGATATATTTGTTAACATATTTAGCAATTTTCAAAAATTGGTATGTGACGTATCCGTTTTCGTTTTCGTATTCCGTAAGTTTGCGAAACCTCACTAATATAAATAATATTCCACACGGTTGTTCTTGTTTATTGAAACTTAATTTAATTTCATAGTTAAAATAAACAGTATTGACTTTTTTCAACCAAATTTTGTACATAATAGGAAAGAGTCGGGAAGGAACAGATGCTTGAGGTTTTCATAACTCGCGTCCCGGCGCGCACGCTCATGCGCGCAAGTGAGGTCCGACCGAAGTGGGTGATGACCTCCTTTCAAAGAAATTTTGTACATAATATAAAACAATATAATTTAATTTACGAGGTGGAAAGGAAATGTTAATATGCAAAGAGATGTTTTCAGTTAAAACCGATTGGTTTGTTACACTGGATAATTATGATTTTTTGTTCTTTTTGGAATATAGGTCTATATTTTAAATATGTTTGATATTATTTTGTTAGAAAAGGATACAGTGGTTGATTTAATGGTTGGAGCTCAGTAACGTGGTTTTGCAAAATATGTTTGAACGCCAGTTTGTCGATAGTAATAAAAATGATCCCATTGGTTTACTTTAAAACCAATAACTGCTAGTGCTGATGAAAACAATTTTAATACGCATGCCTAGATGACATCAAATTACACATTCATACTACTGCTCATCATATAGGTATTCACTCTTTTCAGAGCCACTTTATATTCATTTCTAATACTTTGAAACCAGGCCCGTACGCTGGGGGGGGGGGTTCGGAAGAACCCCCC
>JAOTQE010083689.1:0-12676 GCA_025631205.1 Nesometra sesokonis
TTTTTCTCTGGTTATACTGAAGTTATGAACCTCATTTAAAAACCAATTTAAAGCTTATAATCTCTTCTATCCAAATATTACAATTACTCAATTTTGGTTTTCTGTACAACAAGACTCATTTTGTGGTGACACCTCACAATTACATACTACATATTTATGGGGTGGAGGTTATGAACATCTCCCGCACAATAATTAAGTATTAACTTCCCACAATATTTTATTATGTCACCAGTACCCATTTTTACACATAGGTGAGGATAGAAAAATACATCTTACACTTGCACTTACAGTATCTCGAACCCTTAATCTCTGGATTGAAACTTTGAAAACTTACAGCTCTAGAATTTATATATACATATACGTATGTTATTGTAAAATACTAAATTGCAAATAAGAGATATCTGATTTTTAAGCGATATAAAATAATTTTGTTAATAAAATAAAGTTTTCTGATTTTTTTTACATTTAATAACAGCATGGGATAAGCAATAAGACTTTTGTAGTGCATGATTTTGCAAAAGAAAAAAAAAACAATTATTAAATGCAAAAATGCATAAAGAACAAAATAAAATGTTCAAACAAATTTTTAAGAATCTAGTGCAGTGTGATTTTTTAAAACTCGCCAATACCACAATGAAAATAATCCAGCATGCCACAATATATAGTTTAACCAAACATATGTTATTAATTTAATAGACAATATTAAATGTCTTTATATACCTTAGCACCCTTCAGTGCCTCTGACACTTTCTCTGCTGATCCCTTTTCTGCGGCCGAGATGGCTTCCATTGCCTTCCAGTTTTTCTCCCGCAGGGCCTACGCATAGAATACAGATTTAAAATCCCACCATTAATTCCTACGATATTCAACTTTTAAAATGAATATCAATAAACTAACCTTTTTTTGTATAATTTTGTTTTGCATACATTTGTTACAAGTTCTTCCTCTTGTAGTCATATTATGCAATAACAACAAAAACAACAACAACAATAATAACAGAAATACAATTTGACAGACACAGACACTACTCAATCTAATTGGTATCAATCACAAGTTACTTAAAATAGACTGGCCCTTAAAAAAAACATTTTTAGACACAGTCATCTGCATCCTCTTAGATTGAGACAAGAACAGTTGAATTAACTAAATTAAAAGGCAACATTAACTGCCATGCTTTTTACTGAAGTTTAATTAACTGCAAAATTTAAACTCATAGATGTTACAGTTCTGAACTGTTTTAACTTAGGCCTATATTTTATTACGTATGTCATCAAACAGCAACATTTCTCAAACCTTTCACAAGGAGATCTATTTCATTCTTTCTAAACCAAGACTCACTGTGATGCTTAAGGAGTGGTGCTGTTATTTTCCTTTCCTACAACCTAATAGCACCACTCCCTAACCCTCACCTGTGCAACAAGGTTCTAACCTGAGCATCGAGATTGGAAGGCAAACATGTTATTCCCCAAGTAACAGCACCACTCCAGAGTAAAAAATATAACAATATCAAATTAACTTACATCATTTTTCTTCTTTTGTTTTTCTATATCTGATTTAAGTTTTTCAATTTCTGACTGACTATTGTTCATCTTTTCCTGCAAGTCAGAAATTACTGTCTCCTTTTCTTTTAATCTGAAATTTGTAGAAAAACATATTTTTAAATTTATTTCACTCACATCCAACAGCAAGTAACTCTTCAATTACAGGATGAATATACTATATCATGCATATTAACTAAGACCTATTACAAGGTTAGGTAATAAGGATAATCCTAGTACTTGGAGAGCCATAGCCAGTGTGTAGCAGACAAGGTCCTTTGACTCATCTTAAATTCACGATAAACTACGGTTTTACTACAAAACTCTAAAATTTAGCTTTTCCTCAGCATTTTGTTATCTTTGACTCGGCTCTGACTTGGGTCAGGATGGAACACGGGACATTCGGATTGGTAGATATTAACCGTTATATACTGAATTTATTTATCCTTGTTCACTGATTGGTTAAAAGCGTATCTCTTGATCAAACATAATCCAATCACCAAAGTACTATTTATGGATCCGTAAATAGTAAAAGACTATTTACGGATTCTGAACCAATTTCAACACTAGATGCCGCTGTCTCATGTGACCCAGCGCTGGTACCGGCTGCGACCGCAGTGTTTAGCGCTGCACTGAACTCTCACTGGTACAATATACATGGGGTCGAAACCAATCAATGAACAAAAAAGTATGAATCCAGTATATAAAACAAATATATACTGAGATGAAAGGATCTGGATTAAAACTACGGGTCCCTCAGTGACTGCAAAAGTACTACTTGCTTTGGTGCTGCAGCCCTAAGCAAATAGTACTTTTGCAGTCACTTTGGGACCCATATTTTTAACAAGAGCTTTCATCTATATATTTGTATACCATACTATACTTCCACAGTTTCTAAAAATTAATTCTAAATTAAACTATTAACAACCATGTTGTGGTTCAAAATTGTTCAAGGGGAATTAAGTAACCTCATGGTCTAGTGGTCTTTAGGGAAATGAAAATGTTGGGGTTAAATGCTAATAATTTAAAGGGTAGAGCCTGGTACTGTATTACCACATTGATAAACTGTATTTATTTTAACAGCAGGAAAATTTATACAATAGTTGTTGAAAAGAAATATTCTTTGCAAGGTGATTGAGCACGAATTTATAAAATTTGGAATCAAGACAACAATGCCAGCATTTCCAATAGTAGAGTTCTGATGTTTGATGTTGTTTTAAGGCATGTTTCTTCAAGTCTCAAAGGGTTTAGAGACTTGAGGGTGGTTTTTTGAGTATTTTTATGTAATTTTTTAGGAGACATTTTACTTAATTAACAAAATGGGTGCTTAAATAGCTCTTTATCAGAGCTAAAAAGGTAATCATAAAATTATCACTTCTATTTTACTTGTATGTACTGTCTGTAAAACATGCTTCCATCTATAAGTAACTTACAATGATTCTGTTTCTTGGACCTGCCCATTCATAGCACTATCCATCTCTGTCTTGTCTAATGTTTTTTTAAGATCAGAAACTTGATTATTCAGTGAACTAATCTGGTTCTTTAGATCCTGAAAATAAAAAAAATATTAAAAAATAGCTTACAAAATGTAATTAGGGTAAAGACAGAATAAACAAGTACAGCAGAGTTCAGTGACTGAGTGGTACAGTAGGGGAATCGCAACCTACAAATATAACATATAACATCAACGCAGGTTGAAGGCTCCCTCCTCTTGTGGTTCTAGTGGAACAAGTTTTCTTGGATAAGGACTTAAGTAGTATATACACTGGCTTGTGTCCCCTTTGAAAATAATATCACCCTCCAACTAGGTAGATTTACCATGTTAAATTACTAGAAAGATCTACATAGAACATAGAATTACCTAGTAACTAGGTAGTAAATTTGTTGATGTTATTGATAGCTTAATGTCAATAAGTTTGCCTTTATTTTAATTCTAATTACTATAAAGGTCTATTAATGGCTGTATTTTCCTATGTACTACTATTTCTAATCATATTGGTAGCCTTCCTTAGAAGGGAGGTAACCTTGTGATGTATGGGTTTTGGTTGTAATGGATTATGTTTATTTGGTAGAGGTAGCAAGGCTTGCTGTATGATAAGTTTTATTGGGTTAACCCTGTCAACTACCTAAATCAGAGTTATTTTTAAAAGGGTGTGCTTTAAAAAACTAAGCACATTACCCTTTGAAAAAGTAACACCCTCTGACTAGGTTGATCTACCATGTTAAATTACTAGGGAGATCTACCTAGAACCACAGACAACTACCTACTAAGGTAGTATATAATTAGCCTGCCTGTTGATGTTATAAATGCCTTAAGGTTTATTCTAAACATTGACTGTATTTTTCTATGTATACTTGCAGAGCATTTCTGACAATCATTCGTAGTATCCCTTGATTTGGTAGTTTTTTTAGGGTTAACCCTGTTAACTATCTTTATCCACATTGTCACTACTATTATCTACCATGTTAACAGAGTTATTTTTTCCAAAGGGTATACAGAATAGGTGATACTGCGATACTTCATTTCAGCCATTGTCATTATGAACGGATCAGAATAACCAAATTAGCTTAATGACCCAAAGTGACCATTAGGAAAGAAGTTTACAAATATTATAATCACCTGTATTTGTTTTTCTTTTTCCATACTGGATTTTTCTCCACTATTTACTTGGTCCATTGATGATTTTAGTTTTGCTTTCAGTTCATCATTCTGTGTATTTGCATCCTAAAACAACAAAATATACATTTAATGTATTCAATAAAATCAATTACCATCGAATCAGATGAAAAAATATTTAGGATAGTCAAATTTGCCGAATCCAAGTGGCATTGAAAAATTTTGGCTTGTACCTTAAAAACTGTTAATTTATGGATGACAATAATTTGACATGAACACTGTTGATTTCAAATAAATTCAACAGTGTTTCACACTACATCACATACTACAAGTGTGGTGTTTTTCAATACTGATATATTTATTAACAATAACTATAACAAGAAGAAAGAAATGTACAAAAATTACCTGAAAACTAATTCCAAAAGTTAAATAGCAAATACATGCATGTGTACAGGCAAATAAACTAAACACCATGATTGATTGCAAAGTAAATGACACTGTAACCAACAAAGCATTTACAATGAATTTTTACAGTAGAAAAAATGCAAGTGAAAAGTTGCTTGAAGAAATAGATTAACAGAAATGAAAGAACACCAAAAAAAGAAAAACTGCATGCTAAGTGTATAAATCCCTAAGGTAACAACAATTAGCATTAGAAGAAATAGTAGCAAATTAATAAAATTAAATTAAGAAAAAAAAATTAATATAAAATATAATCTTTATTCACACGTTTATAGTTCTTGCCAAACTCAAGATTAAATGGCACACAAGGCAACAATGAACAGATAGGGCCGATCTTTTGTCCCAATAATCATAAAACAATAACTGTGAGAATGGAATGTAAAGCATTTTTGATATTGTCATTTTATTTATATTATATTAATCAATGTAATAATAATACAACAAAACAAAAAAACACACTTACCCAAGAAACAAAAATAAAATAGGTTGGTTTGCAAAGAAATATAAGGAAATGAAATAAGCGTAAGTGTTTGAATGCAGGTAATCAGCTTTAAAGAAATCATTACAAAGCAAACCAACATTTAAAGATATCAACATTAATTAGGTCGTCTATTATTATTTTTTTTTTATTTGTTCGGTGTAGAACACCAAGGATAACCCACAAAAGTCTGAAGTGGACTTATTTCTAGTGGGGTCCTTCTGGTGGTGATTGGGCAGTACACCGGGAGACAATCCCTACTTTTTTCGAAGAGTGCACTGCATTCTTTAACGTGCACATGAGCCATGTTGTACACGGGACCAACGGTTTAACGTCTCATCCGAAAGACTGTGCGCTAGTAACTTAAATTTCGACCCGCCAGCCGAAACACAAGCAGAGTGGCGTGGTGTTGAATCGAACCATGAGTAAGACACGGTTCAGCGCACAGCACAGTGATTTCCACCAGCTAAACCAACTGAGCTAAATGCCACTCCCAAAATTATTAAGGATATCTATAATTATAAATTCATGAAGTTTCTGTTTTCTCCTTATAAGGAGTAGTAATTATAAACTTCATTGTCTTTAATGCTGATTGCTTGAGTTTATCCATAAGACTGCATTTTTTAAAATAATAAACATACACCACAAACATTCCACAAAAGAACACAGAAGGCAAATACAGCAAAACGAATAAAACAACCTAATTTTTTAACCTAAAAAGCAGTATTTTACAATTCCACATCCCATAGTCTTATGGCAAGTTAATTAGTTTTTCCTCTGCTTTATTTTTTAGGATCCACCCAAAAAAAAATTGAATTCTATACTTAGTTTGCATTTCTTATTTTTGAAGTAATATTTTAACATAAACATGACAGATCAGTATTATATTTAGGAATTTGAATACAAAATAGTGACATCTAGAATTATTTAATTTTTTTAACACATAATTTTGCAAGGAATGGGACAGGTGAACTTCGGGGGCAGGTTGAACTTATTATGGTAAAACTAACCAGCGGAAAAGGTTCAGTGCGATTGTGCCTTTATATGGATATCTGTGTTGCTACCAAATGCAGCAAGAACGGATTACATATACGTAGAGAGAACTACTTCACAAAAGATTATAAAAACAAGTCTGATGAAACTTTTTAAGATTTCAACTGAAAATTAAATTTGTAAAAATAAGCCCTATATCTGTTTAGATTTTTAACTGAAATTTAAAATTTAAATCATCATTTGCCAAATTTTCTACAAAAACAATAAACACCAGCCAAAAGGAAAGCAACTAATACAAAGCAACGTAACAACACCCATTCACGAACAGACCTTCAGCTCTTTGAGCTTCTCTGCAAACCTCCGCTCGTCCTGGGCAAAGTGAGCCTGTACATTGCCCAACCTTGCGTTTAAGTCCGCATTCTCACGATGTGCAGCCTAAAGAAGGTGCCATTATCTTGTTAATTTTTTTTTTCAACACAAATTAACGATCAAATTGTACTTTTAAAAAAATAAACGGGTGTAGGTAGAAAAATTCAAGGGTGGGTGTAAACAATCTAAGGGTGGGTGGTAAATTGATTAAAAACAATAATTTTCCATTTTTTGTATGCTTGGGTGGCAGGTTGGAATTAGGCTGGGTGGAAGGCCTTAAAATAGCTTTAGAGTGGGTGGAACATTTTTAGGGTGGGTGGTCGCGCCCACCTCTGCCCAGCATAATTACATCACAGAAAATATTTGTTGCCCAAGCACAAACAACTCAAAAATCAGGGCTGAATTTTAATTAAACTTTCATTAATCTTGTGTTCGTTGATCGTGTTTGCTAAAATTATCCCTAAAATTGAAATACATAAAGAAAAATGTCAAAATTATCCTGCTGCAGTTACTGCAGTAATTTAGTTACAACCGTATTAGTTCAGGAGCTGAATAAGTATTGCTGAACACAATGTGACGATGTGACCTTGTGTGTCGATGCAGTCACGAAAAAAAAATTAATAGATTACTGCAGTAAATGCAATAGAATAAATTTGACATGATCCCTTGTTCTACAAATACACCATTGGAATTAAACGAAAATAAAATTGCTGAAAAAAGGGGTCTACTAAAATATGTTTCCAACCGACCGACCCAAACTTCCACAACATTTTCTGTATGGGCAGCACAACAATATTATAGACCTGGCTATACATATACAAATCATTTTTGTAATTTCTGTTTTCATTTTCATTGATTAAATTAAATTATAAAATAATTTTATATGCCTAATTTCATGGGATACAACAAAATATTGTACACACTACAGCAAAATAGTGTATTCCTCTTTTCATACAATATTTTGTCACAGCTCTTACATTATTTTTTGTTATCCCCTCAAAGACAGAGTATAACATGATTTGTAATTTCTGTTTTAATTTTCATTGATTAAATTAAATTATAAAATAATTTTATATGCCTAATTTCATGGGATACAACAAAATATTGTACACACTACAGCAAAATAGTGTATTCCTCTTTTCATACAATATTTTGTCACAGCTCTTACATTATTTTTTGTTATCCCCTCAAAGACAGAGTATAACATGATTTGTATTCAATTTTGTAGATAAAATTATATACATCACTTTCTTTACCATGAATCTAGACAAACCTACATTTTGTCAATGATATTCTAAGCAATATCAAGCTCAGGACCTAATTTACAATTGAGCAACTGATTAAAATATTGTATGATTATTGTTTGGGGTTACAGACAAATACTGTACTTGCTGTGGCAAAGTTATATCATACTCATCTATGATTTGTACAATTTTTTTCCATTGCCTTAGAGAATAATTGTCTACAGGTAATACAATATTTTTCCATATCTCCCTTAAAATAGGTCTATATTATGAAATAATTACAGACCTTTAACTTGCTCTCCAGTGAGCTGAGTGCTTCTGAGCCACCACTACTGCTTTTTTGCAACTCTTGGTATTGTTGCTTTATTTTTCCCGCCTCAGTAGCCGACAACTTAGCAGCATTCTTCGTTGATTCAAGCTCTCTAGTTAGACTCGATTTCTGCTCCTCTGCGGTACGTAGCTCAGAGCTCATCTCTTCCAGCCTCTTGCTAAGCATATTTTCCTTCTCATTCTATGAAAAGAATGAAATTACAAAATAACTAAACGTACATTACTATATTTTAGCTCAAGAAGAACTCATCTGGTTAATAAATTGAGATATACTTTTACAGGTAAGAGTCTTCGACAAGATTTAAGAGTAAAGGTACTCATTATCACAGCTTTCGCAAAGCTGCTTTTATATTTATGGGAAACATTTTCAGATTATCCCATGAGTCAGCTGTTAATTCAACTGTTAATATGGGCTCCTTAAAGTAGATACACTGTAACGTGGTAGTTAACATCCTTTATTCTCTATTCACAAAAACTATATAGTATAATAGCTCACAGGCTAAAACCACTATATTTACAAAGGTATTGCATTAAAAGTCAAAATATTAAAAACAGAGAAAGCTAGCTAGAACAATTCAAGGGTGGGCCAGCAACAATTTAAGGGTGGGGACATGATGACTAAAAACAGTATTTTTACCTTTTTACAGACTTAGGGTGGGTGACAGTTTGAAATTAGGCTGGGTAGGTCTTAAAATAAGCTTTAGGATGGGTGAAAAATTGTTAACGTAGGTGGCCCCACCCACCTTCGCCCTGCATAATTACATCCCTGGGAATAAATTATAAATTACAAGTAATACGTAAAAACATCAAAATACAGCGACCATCGTCATCGAGGATAAAATTGATAAAAAAAGGCCCAATTATATTTACTATTAGTATTATTGCACTCTTATTTGTAAATTATTAAGACACCCAATATCCAATTACAAATTGTAATTATTAAGATACACAATGTCCAATTACAAATTTTAGGATTCTGATCTGTTTAACAGTCTCACAATAGAGGGTATAACCAACTTACGTCTACGCTCAGAAGAACTATAAACAAAACACAAGGATTATAATCCAAGTTATCCATGGTAGGTATTAGCGAGTTTCATTCATTAAGTCATATGAAAGAACTTGGATTGGTTATGCTTGAATTCATAAATTAGAGAATAGAAGGAAAAAAGCAACAGTTGCCACTACCCAGGAAATAAAACTTGCAGAGTATTTATATGCAAAAATAATAAAACTGTCCCATAGGTGACATCTATATTTTTACCACTCTAACAATTACTCAAAAGATAAGGGTGGCCTAACACAGTACACAGTATTTATGAAGTTTATCAAAGCATATCTGATTATGCATTACATCAAACAGGCAAATTAATAATTAACATTTTGGATTTTGCAGACCTGGAAGCAAACCAGATTGTCATTAATATTTTACTATCATTGAGAAGGGCATAAGGGTGCATCAATCTGTCAACATGTTTAAACCTGGGAATAGCACAATAGCTT
This sequence comes from Nesometra sesokonis, assembly GCA_025631205.1. Classification (NCBI taxonomy): domain Eukaryota; kingdom Metazoa; phylum Echinodermata; class Crinoidea; order Comatulida; family Antedonidae; genus Nesometra; species Nesometra sesokonis. The sequence goes on from JAOTQE010083689.1 coordinate 9,535, forward strand.
ATATTTAGGTTTTTAAGTTTTGCTTATTTTGGAAAACTAGCTTTGTGACTTATGCCTCATTTGGCTAAACTCTGCCACATTTGAGGCTAGTTGTCGCACAGGAAGTTATTGAGAAATAAGCAAATAAACAACAGAAAATATAAACAATTACAAAGTAGACTTGTTGTATATTTTGTCCAATATCTTTAGTTATAATAAATGTCTGATTTTGATAATTGACTCCTCATTTTAAAGCATACAAAACATTTAATATGGTTAAAACAATAATTCAATTTTCATTTTTTTAAAAATTTGGTGGTTTTGCCATAACATGCCTCATTTGGTATCCCGGGAGATTCAAGGAATTAATGGACACATATGAACCATAAGTTGATAAAAAATTTGTTAAAAAGTCATACATGATTGACTTGTACTTGTTGTAACTGTTGTTCCAATTGTCCGATACGGCTCTCATAACTATGTCGAAGGTCATCGGTCTTGCGTGTATGATCCTTGTTACCAGAGAGTTGAGATTGTAGCTTACTGTTCTCAGCTTGAAGGCGAGCTAGCTCATTTCCCATCAGTTGTTCTTTCCTAAAAAACAAAAGAAATTGATATTACCATAACAGTACTATTATTTGTTTTGTTGTTTTCATTGTTTTATTGTTATATAATAATACATTGGATTTTTAAAGCGCCTAATGTTGTTGAGCCTCTAAGCGCTGTACATAAACAAAATAAAGATGGGGCCTACAAAGAAAAAGAAACAAAAACACCAGCCATGCCAAAACCCAAAACCCCCCAAAAATACTATATATAAATTGGATGTTCTTGCATATTTTACTTTCATTTGGTCAACTTTGTAATCATACATTTTGCTTTATTTTATAAAAAATTAATATCCTGCAGAATAGACACCAGAAACACAACAAATAATTTGGTGTTTTTTTTCATGTGGGCAGAGCTTAACAGCAATTTAAAAAAAGAGTGATACAAAAGTAACAAAATGTTAAGAACACTAATGAACAGAGCATTTTCTTGATTTGTTTATAGAAAACAATTGTTACCAGAAAACAATTCTTTGGGATAAAAACAAGATGATATTCTTGGTCACTTGCTGAAAACTTTCCAAGCTATCGCCTCTTATTTCTATATATCATGGTTTAAATATGCCGATTTGAAGAAACTGACAGTAAAAATATATTAAAAAAGCAACAAAAACAAAACAAAACAAAATGCAAAAACAAATACAAAGTTGTACATAAAAATTTGTAGTGATTACAATACTTTTATGATGTAAATAGATATATCAGGCCTACTGTATAGCTAACATGATTAATTAAATAAGCTGCACTTATTACAAATTATTAACAAATGTTTCACTTGATATCATGTGATATTACTTAATGCTTGACTACATTCAAAGGAAGTTTCAAGTGTTCCTTAATAACTTCACTTCCAGTACAACCTCTAGACAGAAATAAGGTAGCCAAAAATAGGCACCTGTAAGCATTTTAATGTGAAAATAACCAAGTAAATTACATACTTATTTAGTACAGTAAGACAGATTTGAAGAGTAAAGAATCCAAAAACAAACAAAAAATGCACATTCAATATTATTATATTTCGTTTATAATTATGATCCAAATAATTTTTTAAGTTAAATGTATTTTATTATTTAAAAAAAAATTACTTATTTGTTAATTGAATATCTGTCACTCGAAATTAATTAAAGTACAATGAAGTCTCTTAAAACTGGCCATCCTAAAACCAGACTTCCTAAAACCTAGATAACTTTGATGCTTCTAAAACCATGTAAATGGAGTCTCTCTAAACCAGACTGTTCAGAAGTCTGAACAAAATGGCCAGTCTGAAGGTTAATTTTGGGATATTTCAGGGTATGTTTATGCAAAAATTTGGAAAGATTAAAATACTATATTTTCGAGATTTTGGGTCAGATGGTCTTGGGTAAGGCAAAGATTTTTTTTTAGTCTAATGAGGTATTTCATATGAAAGGGCAATGTTTTAAGTCAGATCTTTGGGATTACATAGTTCATAACAATTAACTTTACGGGGACGTATCCAGGATTCAGGGAAGGGGGTGCTCAACCCTGTGGGATTTTAACAAGCAAAAAAAAAACAAAAAAACCACAACCTCCTTTCTCAAATTTTAGGAATTTCATAGCCAGGGTTAAAAAACAGACGAGGAGAAGTCTGGGGTCACATAGAATTTCAGAGACTGGAACACTCTGTTGGGAGGTTAGAGGGCGACTCCCCCTTTAAATGCCAAATTTTGAAAATTACAGACGAGGCGACCACCTCATCTGCCTCATGCTGGCTATGGCACTGGATATGTTCTTTTCATGCTAGGGGAGCCAATCTTCTTATGCTTTCTTTAATCCCCCAAGGGTGTACTCAAGTATCCAAAGTAACCCACCTCTCCCCCCCCCCCAATATATTACTGCTTTAATCTACAGTAGCACAATTATTAAACTACTAAATAGAATGATGCAATAATACCACCTCTTGAATCATATCAATTCAGTTAAACAGAAATTTTAAATTACAATGTGGATGGAGAGATAACTCAGTCTACGCTGATTAAACTTTCCCTTCAGTAGCATGTGATTATTTGTAGAATAGGAAGAGGAAGTATGTTGGTTTTTATTATGAATTTTATTTAACAAAAAAAAACAGAATGCTTATGAGTCATAATTAATTGAAGAAAGTCAAGAATGAATGTCCTGCTAGGCCTAGACAGTCATACACTCAGCATGTATTGACAGTTACTTCCGAGGCCTAGCTGTTGATTAACTGGCTTAGGTCTAGACATTGTCTAGATAAGTAAGATCTTAACATGAGTTTTGGTAGCACTATAGTGTTGTACTATTTTAAACCAGGACTAAAGAATTGTGAATTGGTCAAAATCCTAAAAATGTAATTTGAATGAACTTGCAGATTTTTAAGTAGAAAAGGATTTATTAACTTGAGTATAGAAATTAGTATTTAAATTGCTTAATCTAGTTATGCACCAGATAAATTAGTTATGCACCAGATAAATTAGTCATGCACCAGATAAATTAGTTATGCACCAGATAAATTAGTTATGCACCAGATAAATTAGTTATGCACCAGATAAATTAGTTATGCACCAGATAAATTA
>JAOTQE010083689.1:14304-27730 GCA_025631205.1 Nesometra sesokonis
AATAAATCTATGAGGCGCCTACATGGGATTGCAATTCTACAGTGTTAAGTTTACTATCTAGCCATAAATAATAAATCTTTGAGGCACCTACATGGGATTGCAATTCTACAGTGTTAATTTTACTATCTAGCTATAAATAATAAATCTTTGAGGCGCCTATATGGGATTGCAATTCTACAGTGATAAGTTTACTATCTAGCCGTAAATAAGCTATGGAAAAGACCTACTTTGCAACATTCCTGTTAGCCTCAGTCTTTAGCAAAGTGTTCTCTTCTCTCAGTTTCTGTATCACTCCAGAGTTGCTCTCGTCAACGAGGGCTTGCAATTGCTTTATCTTCATTTGGTAGCTGGTACTCTCTTTAGTGTGTTGCTCATGTGTCTATAAATTAAAATAATCATTATTCAATTATATAATAATAATAATAAAACACTTGTAATGCACTAGTTCCAAAATTAATGATCAAAGGCGCAGATTCTATAACCAGAGCAACTGCAATGATCATCAAAAAGATGATAAAAGAGAGTAGTTATATAGGTTGAAACAAATAAGTTTTCAGGTTTGTTTTGAAGAAATCGAGTGTGTACGCATAGTATATGGGTGTCATTTGTCATTTTGAAAATTAATTTAAGTGGATAGGTGGACAGATCCAGTGCTTGGAATTGGAGGGGGGGGGGGTTCCCATTTCTGCGCTTAAAAACTATAATAGCTTCATAATGATATGTTGAACTGCATATCCTTGATAGCACCCATAGGGATTAACTGTCAACTATAATTAATGGCAATGAATACCTGTTACAGGTTGAATTTTAATGGGGTCAAACTGGCTAACTGTGTAAAGGACCTATAAATTATACAGATCCCATACGACGAATTTTAGCCAGTGTAAAAATTGTTGGATTTTTCGTAGGCCGCCGGCTTAAAATGACACCACTGTTAGTACAACATACATTATATACATCACTGTGTGACTTTACATAAAAAAATTATAGATTTTAAGTACGCGTCTGCTTACAGAAGGTGGCTGCAAGTACGAGATGTAGCAAGTACCAAATGCCCTAATTAGATGGGAAGATCAAACAGGCTTATGAATGAGTGTTTGTTATGGGAGGTGTCCGCTTATGAGGTGTCCGCACAGGGAGGTTAAACTGTACAACAAAATGACAATATTTAATACCTCATCTTTGTAGGATCTTAATTGTAGCAAGATAGAATTAACTAAATAAACATAACTCAGGGATAACACCAGCTTTTTTGAGTGCCGGACGACAAACAGCGCCCCCTTTTTCGTGAACTGTGACTCACCCATACGCACACACACAATGACTCATGCTGTTCATAGCATGTGATGAACAATAAAGAAGGGGAGTTATTTCATTACATTACAAAACGTGACCATAGAACAAAAGCGGTAATCTTGTTTTAGTATTAAGGCTAGGATTTCTATTGTTTTTTGACGTATCAGTCACATATTTTATTGAAATTGACAAATTGTCAAGGGTATAAATAATATTGGTAGTTGCTAGCCTAGAAATGCTGGCGGTCGCTAGCCTAGAAATGCCGGATGGAAAAGTCGAGTGCCGGACGGGGCCGTCCAGCATGGTGACATCCCTGAAACTGAATTACCTGTGATATGCGTAGGTGTAATGCCTGTATGTCCTTTTCCAATGATGAAGTCTTGTTCTTTTGTTCCATTTCAGACTTGATTGCGTGTTGCTTCTCTTGTGCAAGCTCTACGCGCATCTCTTTCACCTTCTGGGCAGATGCTTGGGTTGATAAGATCTCTGAAATAACCATGAAACAAGAACTTAACATTTCTAATTTGTAATCATATGTCATGTTTTCAATACGAGACCAAACTCAAAACGATACACTCGGAAGAAACAATAAATAATTAAAGGCCTAATAATGGACAAACCTATTTCCAGTAATCGTTCTTCCCAAAGACGGATAGAGACTGGAATGATCTACTTTACTAATATTAAAATGCTCATGCAGTGTTCATTAGTTTAATTCTAACTAGTTCTCGTCTGTCACACCTACCAATATTTAAGTGATATTCCAGTTGGTATTTATCACGATTATAAATAATTATCAACGGATGGGGTTCTACACCAAAGATGAGCATGTACTAACATGCTATTAGGCAAAACACTAAAAATCCGGTTTCCACTGCATCGAGAATCACATCAAAATTCATACATTAGTCTTCAATTAAGCCGTACACGTCATTTTGGAATTTGTTTATCTGTGTCCAAATGGAACCAGTCGTTTCCTGTTTTGTGCACAGGAGTGACAATAAAATGTTGAGTAGAATTTTCTAGAACCCCTTTCTCCCAAAACTATAAACTGGGAATATTGTGGTAATTCAAGAATGCTGGCTTTTGTGTGAAAGGGTACTTCCCTTCAATAGTTCTGACATTCGCTAGACCACCTCAGACCCTGGACATATTACTGTTATATTACTATCACTGCCTTAGGCCAGATGTGTATGAAAGGTTCCACAATGTAATATCTGCTTACGCAGTGAAGCATAACTAAACAAAGGTCAAAGCTGAGAACCTATATTATTAAGACTGCCAATTTAATGCATTTCGGTTGGATTCTTTCACACAGGAAACCGTCATATTACCAGAATTTGACCTTCTGTGTGAAAGGGTTTAGACCAGCAAGATCAGCAGTTCCGTTTCAATGTATTGTTTGTTATGTTGTGTTTTTGGCAATAAAAGAATAAGAATAAGAATAATGCCATCATGGTTATGGTAACATTGCAGTATTTTCTGTGTGAAAGGGGTTTATGATTTTGTGATTGTTTTACTCACCATTATGAAGCTGCTGTTCTTTTTCCTGTAGTTGTCTCTTGAGAGCAGCCACTGGGTCAGATCGCTGATTAGCCTGTAAAATGTAATGGAGACCATGGCATAATTAATGCAGACAAAATTATATACCCTCAGGCAGTAGGATGGGTCCCACTAGTAGTATGTTTCACAAGAGACGAAAAGCATCAAAACACATGCCTTTAGCTATGTAGGCATCTTTTATCTTTAGTATAAATTACATATATATATTTCATCTTTAAATTTCATAGCTAGTCAACACAATGTAATGAAATACAAGAATTGTTCTTTACAGGAATCTGCCTTCTTCCTTTAAACTCATTTAATTGGAACATACTTTTTTATGTTATTTTTTTATAAAAAGTTTAATCTTGGAATATTCATGATTGTTATATTAGTTTAAATGAAGTTAATACTGTATGTTCTATTGATTAATCAATTGGTATTTAAAACTGTATTTTGGCACAATTCTAATGAATAACATTCATTTCTGATAACACACACAATATTGAAACAGTGAATCAAAACTGGTCATGTATCACATTTCTTGCTGTATTTATTATAACTTTTAATCTCAAATTAATCAATGGCCCTTTCGCTTTAAATGTCAGAGGTTCATTAATAAGGCCGATTTGACCTGCACATCAAGAAGGATAAACAAAAGTGCATTTTTAGTTCATAGTCGTGACCATGTTAAAGTAAAAACTTGCAACAATCTGTTTGTATCTACCGATATGGTAAAAATATCCGCTTAATAGATAATGGATCATACTACATAATTAATACAGACAAAATTATATAACCTCAGGCAGTAGGATAGGTCCCACTAGTAGTATGTTTCACAAGAGACTAAAAGCATCAAAACACATGCCTTTAGGTATGTAGGCATCTTTTATCTTTAGTATAAATTACATATGTATCTTTCATCTTTAAATTTCATAGCTAGTCAATACAATGTAATAAAATACTAGAATTGTTCTTTACAGGAATCTGCCTTCTTCCTTTAAACTCACTTAATCGGAACATACTTTTATATGTTCTTTTTTTATAAAAAGTTTAATCTTGGAATATTCATGGTTGTTATATTAGTTTAAATGAAGTTAATATGTTCTATTGATTAATCAATTGGTATTTAAAACTGTATTTTGGTACAATTCTAATGAATAACATTCATTTCTGATGATAAACACAATGTTGAAATAGTAAATCAAACTGGTCATGTATCACATTTCTTGCAGTATTTATTATAACTTTTTATCTCAAATTAATCAATGGCCCTTTCGCTTTAAATGTCAGAGGTTCATTAATAAGGCCGATTTGACCTGCACATCAAGAAGGATAAACAAAAGTGCATTTTTAGTTCATAGTCGTGACCATGTTAAAGTAAAAATTTGCAACAATCTGTTTGTATCTACTGATATGGTAAAAATATCCGCTTAATAGATAATCATGAATAATCAGTGTTCTCCCAATTGAAATATTTATACTGGTCAATTTTCTAAACAACATGACTTGTCAGACATGGTTTTTGGGTTGGTCTTGGCAATATCTATGTAACTATGGGCCTCCATTTTCGTGTATTTTCTGTAATACTTAAGAAGAGTAAAGGAGGACAAAAAATAGGAGAATCAAAATAATATCATAATTATTTTTCAATAAACAAAATTTTTACTAGTAAATTTTTAACTTTACCAGTAAATTTTATTGCTAAAACCATAATCGGGAGGTAACTAAATGTTTTAATCATGTTCAAAGCTGTCTTGACCCTACGGATGAAACATGACAGTAATAAAACAATCTTTACAATATGGCCTTAGTGGACTTTTCATGCAATAGTGATCTTCAAAGCTCAAAACTTAACTTCCCAGGGTTCATACACCTTGAAATTAGAGAAATTCCAAAACTTTTCTAAGAGTTTTGCAGCCAAAATTTCAAATTTCCAAAACAATTTAACACAAAAATAACGACACAAATCATAGTTTTTCAAAGCAACTATCAACAAACTCAAATGTTTGACAGACTTATTTTATTTTATTTGCCAAATTTTGCATATTTCCATAACTTCCCACAACCAATTATTTTTTCTATAACTTTCAAGGTCCTGGAAAAAACAAACAAATTTCCATAACTTTTCATGACTTTCCAAAACCGGTAACCCTGTTCTGAAAACTGGCCGTTCTTTCTACAATAAAAAGACCAACAAATTCTAGGCCTGGGGTGGGGGAGGGGAGAAAAAGAAGTGATCAGTTTTGTTTGATTTGACTATACTTTTATTTTTTTTAGATACTCTGTATCAATATTGTATCACCTTAATAGAGCTTAATCACCAAATTTATAATGCATGAATGCAATATCCAGAATCAGGCTGTTAGTAGAAATTTATTCTAGAATTAGATTGATAATTGCAAGTGTGATATGAATGAAAGTGAATAGCAATTCACATGTCGTCGACATCATTACTCTAACTTCAACCTTAGTGTATAGATAATTGGAACTCATCAATGAATGCGTTTAATGTGGGTTTGCCTTGAAATTTTTTTTAAGAGATTGTTGATCCTGAATTAAAGTTCTATTTTTGTTGAAATTATAAAGAATCATTATAAAAATGTTAATCATGTTCACTCTTTTGCATTCACCTATTGAATTGATCTATTGATTTAGGCCTTAGACGTTGGAAAAGGAGAGGTTACCATTTGAAAAAAACATAACTCTGTTAACATGGTAGATAATGGTAGTGACAAGGCAGATGTAGGTAGTTAACAGGGTTAACCATATAAAAACTACCATACACCAGCCTTGCTATCTATCTTCCACATTACTATCATTCCATTATAACCAAACACAAGGTCAGCTCTCCTCTCAATGGCGGCTACCAAGGATATAGTCTTCCTAGTAATTTAACATGGTAGACCAACCTAGTTGGAGGGTGTTATTTTTTTTAGGGGACTGCCTAGTCTAGGTGACTATTGAAGGATAGACATGTGGAAGAGGAAGGAGATGGTCTGAGTGGATAGATAACATGAGATGTTCGACAAATGGTATGTTGGATGCAAGGAGATTGGCTTTGCAGAGAAATGCCCACTCCTCCCTTTAGGGACCAGGGCTGAACTGAACATAAGCCTACAACCATGTACATTGAGTACATTACTATTTATGCATAGTATGCTTACCATGGTCCATTGGTCAGCATTTCCAGGTCCAGTTTGCTTGTTTAGCAATGTATCAATCAACTGTTGTATCTCCTTGTCACTAAGACGAGCGGCTTTGATGGTGGTTACCAAGCTCTTTACTGAACCACTGGCAACTAAAATAAACAGAAGAAATAAGCAACAGTAATAATATTGGCATACCATGGTTTCACAAAAAGCTTTAGGCAGTTTTTTGAGAAAAAAATTTTATAAATTATTGCAATAAAAATTATTCAATAAAATTCCTGCTGAATCTGGTGTTCATCTGATTCTAATAAAAATTATTAATAACTACCTAATTTTAATAAAAATGTCATTCTTGATGATGAAATAATTTTTGTTGAAATATTGAATCCTGTCACGATGGCATGTATCTTAGGATACAATACGATTTATTCATCATCACCAAACTTATATTACAATAGACTTGAAGTGATTTAGATAATGAAGAAAAGGAGTCTAAAAAAACCTAAAAGGTTTGTACAAATGAGACCCCGTTACATAATTAGGTTATTTACATTTATAAATAAGGTTGGAGTATTGCTTGGAGTACAGTATGTATTATACTTTCTTACTTGAAGTTGATTAGTGGACCTTTCGGATTTGGTATGCAATTCTAATTTGATAATTAGTCCTACAGTATCTGGTAATTGAAGAAGTAAAGATTTAGATTTTGCTTGTAGTATAGGTTTTAACGAATTATTAAGAAATCAACCAATGAAAAATGAATTAAATCTATGCTATTTTAACTTAGATTATAGTATTAATTTTAGTAGTGTTCTTTGGCAATGTACTAAATGTTTACATGTATACTGTTAAGCTTCAGATAGGAACTTCAAAACTACTGATTAAAATAAGCAAGTAACCAAGTAATTTTTTTATTCATGATTTCAGTGCTCTTTGCATAAAGTGACTAAGGCTATGATCAGACTCAACGATTAAGCAGAGCGTAACGTACAGGTTGTCCAATCACAATTTGCAATTGGCCAATCAATTACGACTCATTAGCGTAAATCACTAATCCGGAGCGCAACTTGTGCTTCCTGCAAACCCCGGTTTAGCGTAAGCTACGGAACTACGCCTCGTACACCTGAATGGTTCTGTCCTTGTGTTACGGGTTGTCCAATCACAATTTGCAATTGGCCAATCAATTACGGCTCACTGGTCATAGAAAACCCACTGGCGGCAAATTTTAAAATTGCCTATGACTTGCGCTACGCCTCGTGTCTGAACAGCTTGGCAGTTACGTCTGAGATTAGCTTATACCTTGCTTAAGTCCCACTTAAGCCATGAATCTGAACATAGCCCAAGGATGTTTATATTGACAGCTTAAGCAGAGTATAAGGTAGGTGTAAGCTATTCTAAGGTATAACGACCAAGGTACATGTATTCTGACACAAGTCAAAGCAGTTTTAAATTGCTGCCAGTTGGGTTTCTATGAACAGTCATGTGTAATTGATTGGGCAACGCAGACCAACTGTAAATTTTGATTGGTCACTGCATAGAATAGCTTACACCAATCTCAGGTTTGCAGATAGCACTAGCTGCACTCTGTATTAATGTCTAATTCGCCAGTTGGTTCAGACTCAAATAATCATACACTGCGTACCTTACGCTCCACATAACTGTTGTGTCTGAAAAAACAATATACAAAACAATACTTTTTATAATACAGACTTAAGTCTACTCCAAAAACTGACAGTGATACTGTATGTACTTGTGGATTAATGGCTAACAACAGGGCCAGAACAATACAGTAGAGTTAAATACAGTACTTGCAGTATTGTATACAAAATAGAAATTAGAATGTAAATTTATTTCTGTGGCATACTGTATACCAGGCAATTATTGATTTTGATCAATGATTATTGAAGTCGCATTGAAACTGCTCTGCAGGTGTGACAAACATGTACTGTACTATAGTCTAGGATTATGGGGATAGCAAATTTAAGGGTATTAAAAATCCCAACCATGGCAACACAACTTGTAAAAAAAAAATTTTATGTCCATGATTTAACCAAAAAAAGCGATTTGTTGGGTTTACAATGCTTTTTTAGACATGTGGGGTTCAGCAATACCCCAAATTCAATACTGTATTGAAATTTAAAGTTTAAATTGTAAGCTCTTCTTAAAGTTGTGTAATCCTTGGAAAAAAGTGTTTATCTAAGTCTGGACAATTGATGATTTATGATCAAACATTTATATTTCCCCATTTCAAAATTAATCAACAAATGTACTGTACAGAGTGGACTACAGTAGATGTTGCACATTCAATAACTTGCTCCTACCCTATGGGTTATGTCATGTCCTTTACTACATTACCCCACATCCTTCTATCCACGACAGGTGTGGGTTGCGTACGGAGCAGTACGGTGACTTAAAAGATGTACTTGGTTTTTTGAGTGCACATGAGCCATACCTGAACAATGGGTCTACAGTTTACTATCTGAGAAGACTTGTTCCACCACAAAAACCATGATGTAAACAGGCCTCGAACCCTTTCTATTGTCTATGCTATAGTTATTTGTGTAATATTGAATGGCTTTGAGGGGGATATTGAAAAATATTGTTCGAGCTCTGACAATATATTGAAGGAGTCGAAGATGAGTTCAATATTTTGCCACAGCAAGTACAATATTTTTCGGTATCAACCAAAAATAGGCATTCAATATTCTAATTATTATTCAAGTACTAGTCAGGGCTTAGCCCAGGCCTATTGCAAATGGTCATGGCCTATCCCAGGCCAAGCTAGCCTACGTCTTTAAAATTATAATCCATGTCCTTCTCTTGTCAACTCTTATAGATTGCTATTTTACCTAGTAATTCTTTAAAATCAACAATAGGTAGTCAATTATGCAAAACGCTGAATTTTAACAGGTGGTTAGGCCTACAGTAGCTCTTGTGCATTCGCGCGATCACAGGATAAAAACAATTCTCTTGCTTGGTGTACTGTAATTCTAAACAGCAGTGTTGTGTCATCTAAATATGAATGTATTAAATTAACCATCAGGCCATTAGGCATCTGCAATCAATTCATCAAGATTCTTGGAAATTTCACAGTTTAGGAATGCATATTCTCAAGTCAGTCATAAATTACACAAACAGAAGAACATTTGAGGCCTAGTAATCATTTGGAATTTTTATAAAATTTTAAATTAGATTTTCTGCATTTAATGCAAGCTACGTGTCAATGATATAAATCAATGTTCACACGAAAAATAAATAATTTAAATTATGCTTTTCACTACATTAAAGTAAATATAGATCATTCCTTTCAAAGTCCCAAAAAATGAAAACATAATTTGAATATATTGTATTAACATTTATAAATATAATACTGATCTGCAATATTTATGTCATTTTATTACTTCCCAGCAAAAAAAAAAATATTTTTAGTAGATCCTAAAAAATAAAGGGGATGAATATATTGGCTTCATTTCTGTAAATCGAAACCAACGGTGAGTTATGTGCGTGAGAATGTCGTGTGCAAAAACTAATGGTTTACTGTGAAGAGAACAGCCTGGACGACATCCACGCGGATACGATCTATGTAGTACAACATATTACATTAGCAATAAGACCTAAAGAGTTTGATAATATTTAGTTTTTTCTTCTGCAAGAATAAAAATAAAAAGCATGCAAGTAACTAATGTTTATTATTTTAGAAATAATAAAAAGGTGATTTTCCAAGGAAATTTAAATTTTTGGGTAGATTTTGGAAAGAATGGCCCTTTAAATGGATACCATCTAAACCAAACTTTCTGGACACTGACCAATGTACAGTCTGAAGAACGGTTGGTTCTGAGATCGAGAGAGTTGATTGTATAGCAATTACTGTCGGTTGCAAACAAACTGATTAAATATTAACAGGGATGTAATTATGCTGGGCGGAGGTGGGCGGGTCCGTCGACCGTAAAAATGTTCCACCCACACTTAAGCTTATTTTAAAACCTTTCACCCATCGCAATTTCAAATTTTTACCCACCCTAAGCCGATGAAAAAGGTAAAAAAAAAACTGTTTTTAGTCAGCATACCACCCACCTATACATTGTTGCCAGCCCACCCTTGGATTTTTCTAGCTATATTCCTGTACTGTATAACATTATTATTAATAAGCATTTATTACTGCAGCTCTGACTACAGTAGATGGAGCCCTAGAAGTACCTGTCTGATTAATTTTATGTAAGTAATGGATCCTTTTTGGTGGTCAGAAAGTTGTGTTTGATTGTTTTAAAACATTCGTTTGTATAGTTGTTCTAAAAAGGAATTTTGAACATGTGCATAAATTTCAGTTTCATGAAATAATATCAGTTGGAAACTTGTGAAAAACCATGTTCTAAAACAGGACTTAAACTTGTGTGTAAATGTAATTGCAGAATAAAAGTCAAAGGTTTTACCCACTTGGCCAACTGACGCTGGACAACTGAACAGTTTTAGAAGGAAATAATAAACATTTACAAATTTGGAAACAAAAAAAATTAAAAAAAAGATTGACAAAAAGCGAAGTTTTAGGAAATTACGAATGAAAATAAATTTTATTTTGCATACGGTATATTGTGTTGCCATTAACAACAAAAAATATATGAAAAATTCCATTAATACTGATAAAATGTTAAACTGTAACTAAAGTATATTTAAATATGTACTGTTCCAAGGTTAAAAAAATGAAAGACACTATTCTGTATGATTTAATTCCCATGAAGTTCATTGCTTCTACTGTATCCTTTATTGGTATCCAAGGATATAACCAATTCACCACTTTCAACAGTCATTGGAATTTCCAAAAAAACCACAATTTAAATAGTAGAAGGCTCAAAGTACACAAATCAAGGTTATGATAATTCGAATACAGTTAAAGTATTTAAATAAATAATCATTTTGACAATTAAAGGAAATATATGCTGCAGCATGGTGGTGCAGAATGTACTGTAAGTCAAACATGAGATATTTACAGTAGAACCTCAATTTTACATACACTAAGCAGGGGCGGATTTAGGAGGCGCAACCTGGCATGCGCCTCCCTTTTATCATCAAAACGTAGTTGCGCACCCCCTTATATTAGGTGCGCCAGGTCAAAAATCTACCCCAAAACCAAAAATATGGTAGCAGAGCACCGAAATGGGCAAATAACCTTTTCTTTTTGCTCGCCAGGAAAACTTAACCACGCCCACTCGGATGGGAAAGTGCGCCCCTCCCCCCTTTCGGTGAACCCTGGATCCACCCCTTCTAAGGAACCAGAAGGAATATGTAAATCTGATGGTTTGCAAAATTGAGCTACAGTACATGGTCTTTTTTAAGTTTGTTCATTAAATATTTAATCATTTATTTACTACTACTCAATGTTTAGGCTTAGAGGATTTTAAGTATAGACAAATTTACAGTTTAGGCTCTAATCTAAAGTTTAGCCGGTTTTGCTAAGAAAAAATTGAACCTAGCAACTTGATTTTCAGTTTGGCACTCTACTGACCAAGCTTCTTGTAAGTATCAGTATCAAATTTTTTAGTAAGCTTAAAGATTTTAAGATACTGCAGGTTCAGCATAATTTCAAATATGTTTTCTTTTCAAAATTTGTTGTTAACCCTAAAACATATTAAAATACCAATTTGGTGTCTAGTGGGATATAGTTTGACCTTGGCAAACCATCATTTTATGTATTTTATTTGTATCTACAGTATTAAAGCCGTGCAGAGCCTTGATGAAAAAAAAACACAATTTGGGTAAATCAAGCGTTTCCATCAATAAATAAAGGTTATTATCATTTTAATATTACTGTATATCCTTATCATTGCCAAATGTTTTATTTCATCATGGATAAGAAAAAAATAAATGAGAATCTATTTGATAATATAAAAAGGCAATTGTTTTAAAAGCATACAAACACATTAAACAAAATTGTTGTACTATAAAATGAAAAATTTCCCCGATGTTTAATTTTAGTTCACTGAACATTGTGTATGCCTACTACAACCACCATAATGTATTTTTCATAATTCCAGATTTATCCCGGGCACTCCTAAACCATAATCACTGTTTTCATTAATTTCTGCTCAAGGATCTTGTATTTACAGAGATTAGCATTTATAGAATGCATATCCATGAACTGTGAAGGGCTAACAACAATAGCATGAGTCCAGTAATACTATACCAAAATTCTATTCAAAAGACTATAATTATGAATTAACAAGTATTTACATCTCGATGAGCTTTGCTCTATGCCATTACTCAAATTACGTAAAAACCACACACATTTAAACTTGTCAAATAACAAATAACCTAGAAATGTATAGGAATAATAGTGGTGGTCGCTAGCCTAGAAATGCCGGACGGAAAAGTCGAGAAAAGTCGGACGGGGCCATCCGGCACCGTCAAGCGTGTTGACATCCCTGACTATATCAAGGTCACAACTCATGAATTGTCCAAGTGACCAATCAAGGTCATTCTGTAACATGGCTCGTTAAGTCGCGCAGTCTGCATTGTTGGACTTTCCAGGTCGGTTAAACTTGCTCGGTAAGTTTTTACGAAGCAGATTTCACTCCAGAAAACTAACCAGCAGACAGGGTCAGTTTTAACGCGCAAGATTTTCTAATCTGTCCGCACGGGTTGAATTTTCTTTGTCTCATTGGATTCGACTTAGGCAAGTTTAACAGCACAAACAGTAGAAGGTGCATTAATTTAAGAACTAACATCAGTTTGTTTTGAAATTTGCTTTAAATTTGTTATTTTCTTCTAAAATTTGGTGTTTTATCGACCGATAGCTAAGTGGGCAAAATGTTTGGCTTGCAAACTGCAATGAAATTAAAACATGGCTAAAGTCCCCTTCGGGAAAATACAAAAAAAAAAAAATTTTCACACGTTTTGGTCATTTATTCTAATACAGTCGATTTGTGACATGAAATGAAATTTGCACAGATTTAATTCTGCTTCTCGACTATAAAGAAAATGTCTTAAAACAATCAAGTGCCTTATAAATTTTTCAAACATCACCAAAAAGATCCATTAATTAATCATCAGAGATCAGAGTGCCCCACCATCACCAAACAGGTCCCAGCTATCACCAAAAATCCATTATTCTAATTACAGTTGAACGGACTAAAGTAAGCGGACACCCTCGGGTTCGGGAAAAGTGTCTGCTTACGGGAGGTGTCCGCTTACAAAAATTTCGGCGGATAGAGGGCCAAAGTTGAAAAATTATGTATACGTCCTATGTCTCTTATTTCAAGGCATTCTCAACAGAAATTGCCTCTTAAAATCCTAGACAACGTATTTTATACTTTAGTATATATGTTTTTCATTTTTAAGATTGGTTCAGTAATATGATTTTCAACTAATACAGTATAAGGACGATTTTGTACAGAAATTTGTATTCGTTGTACAGAAAAATCACTAAATTTTCCAGGATGTCC
>JAOTQE010083690.1:0-15435 GCA_025631205.1 Nesometra sesokonis
TACTACTACTGTACAGTTACTGATAGGCGGCGGCCCTATGTCATTTTAGTAAAAATTTTAATGTTTCTGCAAACATTCAAAAAAAAAACTTTTTTCCACCCGCCCCTCCAGTTGATTTTTTACAACCTGACAGCAAACAAACAATTTTTTTTTAGGCCTAATATAGAGTAGATTAAGTTTTAATTTAATGCTATTTAATTACCTTCAATTATTAAATAGCAACACTATCAGGGATGTAGCTAGAAAAATTCAAGGGTGGATGGCAACAATGTAAGGGTGGGTGGTTAAATGATTAGGTGGTTAAATGATTAGGTGGTTAAATGATTAAAAACAGTAATAAGGCTATTACTTCTTGCTTGTCTTACTCCACTCTACCTGTTGTATATGAAGAATGGCTATTGTCTTAGTCTTCATTCCCTTCAATGATGCAATGGTATAGCGTGCATTCTTGTTTACAGCGCCAACGCTTTGGAATTCTCTTTCTCCCAACATCCGTAATATTAATTCTTACCAACTGTTTCTTTCTGAGCTTAAAACATCTCTGTTTAATTGCCTTGCCACTTGTCTTTTACACCATTATCTCCTTGGGTTGGTGGCAAGTTTCTTTTAACTTTAACAGGTGCAGTATAAGTGTTAACGAATTATTATTATTATTATTAGTTCTTCCACCCTACTACAATTGGTTGTGAACAATGACTGTTGTTTTAGTCTTCAGAAACTCCTTGAAACTATGCTTTGTTTTAGCTAGTTTCTTCACCCCTTCTCTTCGACTACTACTTGCTACTGTTTAAGCTTTCACTCTTAGTCTCAGCTCAATCATTTATAAACCCCACTCACTGAACTATTTGCACTCTCACTCCCAGAGCTCCCAAGTATCCAGGATTCGCCTGGAGTCTCCAGGAATTTTGCTTCATCTCCCAGTCTCCAGGAAATACTCAATTTTCTCCAGGAATTCGAAATTTTTATGATTATCCCCAGGATTTTTAATAAAGTCAAAGAAGTTGAAGAACTATTTCAGAACTACCAAGTCTCCAGGATTGTCCTGGAGTCGCCAGGAATTTTGGATCATCCCCCAGGCTCCCGGAATTATCAAATTTTCTCCTGAAATTTAGTTTTCTCCAGGAAATTCTCCAGGTTTTGTAAAATATGCATTATCAGAACATAGATTGACCTAGTTATTTCAAAATATTGGTTTAAAGTAAGCAACTATGATGTTCAGTAATGTTTTGGGAAACAGTAATAGCACATTTTTAACCATGACAATACATGTTAGAAGGTATTGAGCTTATAAACTGGGTATTTGTACACACATTTTAGGAAGGGTAGACATTACAAACAGTGGTAGGACGACCATGAGAAAATCTCCAGGAATTCTGTTTTCACAACTTGGGACACCTGCTATTTAGTAAGATTTCATTTATTTGGTCACTAAATGGTATTTTGAAGATTTATTTTTTAATAATTATATAAATATAACAAAAATTAAAAATGGACCCCTTTACTTTATACTTATCAAAGCATTGTGGTTTATGATTTTACTCTTAGATGCTCGTATAGTACCCAAAACAGCATAAAAACATAGCTGACAAATCTCCAGGATTTCTGGTTTACCAACTTGGAAGCGCTGCACATCGACCGAAATCTTGAGTAGTTTAATACTACATACGTGGTCTACCTCGAATGTTATATGTTTATTTACAGTACCTACCTATATCACAATTTTTTCCTTTATGAGTTATAAAACACTGACAAGTATAGTCAGTGTAACCAACTGGAATACAATTTCCAAATACACACGGCGATGATGTATCACACACAGTCGGTAACTCTGTAAAAAAAAAATGTTCATAAATGCATTTTTTTTGTATTAAGCATTGCCGTTTGATTTACCTTAGGTGACACAGCCTTCTATAATGTTATAGTATCACAACAAGTCCTGTTTTCAATTGTATTAAGCTTTGCCATTTGAGTACCCAGCCTTCTATAATGTTTGGTTACCACACCAAGTCCTTTTGTAAATTGTATTAAGCTTTGCCATTTGAGTACCCACATTAGGTGATCCAGCCTTCTATAACATTAGGTTACTACACCAAGTATGGTTCAGACAAACACCTCATAGAGAGAAAACAAATTGCTAATGTGTATTGAGCTTTGCCGTCTGAGTACCCACATTAGGTGACAAGTCCTGGGTCTAATTTTTATTAAGCTTTGTCATTTGAGTACCCCATTAGGTAACAAACCTTCTATAACGTTAGGGTACCACACCAAGTCCTGTTCAAAACTATTAAAATCTCATAATCTTATATTAAAACAAAGGACACTAGCACAACAAATAGCCTACTGACCAATAGAGACAGTGAATGGTTTAAGTACATGTGAAATGCAGCAAAATTCTATTAAACATATCGAGATATCGTAATGTTAGACTAAGGAGGATTTAGTGGCTTGTTGGTCACTGCAATACTATGTTGCTTTGATAGCATATTATGCTTTGAGTGAATAATTGTGAATATTTGAAATAATGGGGAATAGTTGATTAAGTGCCAGTATCCATGTAGAAGATTCTCATGGTGCTGTGGACCAGATCAAAGAACAGAGACGAAAGAGAAATCAAAGGTCAGTGTAGGCATACCATATGTGACAGGCTTGACGGAGAGACTTACAGTAGACGAGTATTCAAACAACACAACATCAATTCATATGTCATTCCCAAGAACAAACTCAGGGAAAAGTCTTGTACATCCTAAGGACAAAATCCCAAAAGACCAGCAATATGGTGTAGTGTACAAATTCAGTTGTAATAACTGTGATAAAGTATACATAGGAGAAACAGGTAGACCACTAAACACCAGAATAAATGAACATAAAACAGATGTGGAGAAAAATAACTCAGGAGTACGAACAAGAAGTGCCCGTCAATCCCAATCAGACATTATACATAAATCGGCTATTACTGATCACATTATAAAGGAGAATCACATTCCAAACTTTGAAAATGTCAACATTTTAGACAGGGAAAACCATTATCTAGCAAGGAAAACAAAGCAGTCCATTTGCATAAAGCCCAACTCAGACAGCATCGGCGACAAAGTTCGACCCGACGTCTTCGTCAAGTTGCTTCTGTCTGAGCATTTCATCCGACCCAACGTTCGTCATGAAACAGCGTCGGAGACAATCGCAGACCGTCGGCATAATATTAAACATGTTTAATATTTTCATGACGGGTACCGATGAAACGTGTTGTCGGTTGGTAATTGACCAATCACAGGCTACCGGCGGAAGCAGTGAAGCAAATCCGCGGTACGAAAAGAAAAGCCAGCGAAATGACTCAGAGTCAAGAATAAGGAGTGAAAGTTCAGAAGAAGTTTTAAATAATATGTGGCGGGATGAGCCATGTCTGTATGATACGAGTCATAGCAACAAACATTTGCGCAAAAGAAGCTAAAGGAGTTCGGCGAGATGCTAGAAAAAATCTGTTAAGTCAGCCTGGCTAGTAGGGGCCAAGCCTAGCTAGGCCTAGAGGCAGGGCCTATCAATATATCACCCCATACCCTAGCCTACTAGGTCGGAGGCCTAGAGCTACTTCAGGCTAGGCTGTGTAAACCATATTCGCCGGTTACGTTTTTTCGTATGTCGTCGGCGACGTACTTCGCTTTCATAAAATCAATAAAAGGCAAAGCAAAGGCTAAGCACACAATTGTTTGTTGTCCATCGCAGTGGACATCTTTATTTTTATTAACATATTTGATCAGACAAGTCATAGTTCGTCGTGTCTATCTGAGTTGAGGTTGTCGACCCGATGAACTGTCATTCGAATTTGAGCCGATTAACCCCGATGATAAATCTTGTCGTCAACTCATCTTCCGACGCTGTCTGAATTGGGCTTAAGAATCACAGATAATAACATAAACCGAGACCAAGGAGGCTATGAACAAAGTCAAATCTATGACAACTTGCTAACCAGCTGGACCCAAGATAACCCAGCGGGGGACACCAGCAAAAAGTTTAAAAAATGGTGGCGCTAGACAACACCGAGACACGAACTGTGACGACGCCAGATCCACACGTCACTTGCGTGAACAAGGTTACCGAGCCGGCCAGTAGCCGAAACGTAGCAACAGTAAGTCTTCTTTGTATGGTTTAATTTGAAAGAAAATTCCAAAATAATATATTTGAAACCAGATGAAATTTTTCAAGAATCTATTATTAAATTTTATAATTACAAAGAGGCTGTTTATGTTTATTTACAATAAACATTTGAGCTACATTTAGTAAAGGTTATTTTTCAAAATCAATGGTAAAAAATTAAGGAAGTTGCTTATCTTTAAAGATGATTTTTTCCAAAGCATGTTTTCATACATGTGAATTTTATAATATTGCATGAATTGTAAGCCAGCCATCGTTAATAATGTAGACTTGAATCAACTTCGCAGATTATTTTTCTCTGGATATATTCAATTTATGAACTCAATTAAAAAACCAAATTAAAGCTTATATCTGAATATAACAATACCGGTAAGTCAATTTTGCTTATTTGTACAACACAACTCTTTTAGTGATGACGCTTCACATTTACCTCCATGGAGTTGGAATTACCCCCATGGAGTTGGAATTACCCCCATGGAGTTGGAATTTGTGAAACAACCTACTCACTCAGTGACTGAACTAAGTAATTGAGTGGAAATAATTAAAATGTGATTCTCTCAGGATCTACAAAAAGACTGCAGCGATGACAAATTTATAACATAAATATAAATGTTCAATTTTTAAATAAAACTAAATTAGAACACTGTTGAATAATATTTTCTAAAGGTTTAAATGAATGGGTGTTTAAAATATGTAATGTAAAAACTAATAAAAAAATATTTTTTAAAAATCCATTCTTTAATGGGAGTTCAATAAATTCAATAAAAATTGGCATCACAAGTTTCCACAGTAGAGTAAGTGAACATATCCAGGTATTAAACTTCTCAACCTTTTGTAAATGATAGATGACTAATAGGCAATCCTAGGTTTGCCTATACATAAATTAGAGGAAATAAAAGCTTAAAATAATGTATATGAAAACCTTATAACTGTACTTTTTACTATTAAATCTTTAATGCATTAACAACAACAAAAAATAAGAATCAAAAGAAATTCATTAATTACCTTCTTCACAATTTTGTCCAGTTCTGCCCTCAGGACAGACACACTCATATCCCAGGACATTTGGTGCATGTAAACACTCTCCCTGGTTACAAGGATGCGGATCGCATGGGTCATGCTCACCTGTAAATAACAATTGATAGCAACACTTTGAAAAAAATAACTCTGTTAGCATGGCAGATAATGGTAGTGACAAGGTAGACATAGGTAGTTAACAGGGTTAACACTGTAATAACTACCATACACCAACCTTGCTACCTATCTTTATTATCCCATTATAACCAAGACCCATAACTCTCAATTAACCTCCCAGAGAGATTAAGGTATCAATAACATTAACAAATATACTACCTAGTTACTAGGTAGTTGTATGTGATGCTGTGTAGATCTTTGTAGTAATTTAACATGGTAGATCTTCCAAGTTAAAAGGTGTTATTTTTTCAAAGGGAAGGGAAACATTTAAACAAGGCGGCAAGATAAGCTGTGCCAACCTCTCATGTATAAAGTAGCAACATCCTCATCCTCAAAATTATTTGATTATCATAAGTTCATCAACATCATTGGTTCTTCTCTTTGAAAAAATTAACTTTGTTAACATGGTAGATAATGGTAGTTACAAGGTAGATATAGGTAGTTACCAAGGTTAACTATTTATACATATTTATATTATTATATATTGCGCTTCAGACTAACTAGAACTGACACAATGACAAACAATCAATTACTTATTGAACTTACGGTATCAATAGCATAAACAAATATACTACCTAGTAACTAGGTAGTTCTCTGTGATGTTAGGTAGATCTTCCTAGTAATTTAACATGGTGGATCCACCTTGTTGGAGGGTGTTATTTTTTTCAAAGGGTTGTGTTATCTTAAGCACAAACATATAAACAAACGGATACATAATCTCCTTTCGTAGGTTTTACCAACGGCAGAGATCATTAATATCTTTTAAAAATCGAGTGAGAAGTGAGACAAATTGAGGGTACAAAAATTGTTTTAAAACAATGTTATTATAAAACTAGGTGAGAATTAAAACTAATCTGGTGCTATGCAGATTGCATTATCTTATGTTTTTATAGCCTTGAAAAGGAATAGATTCTGAATCTACTCTGAAGAAAAACATCCTATAACTAGGTAGATCTACCATGTAAAATTACTAAGGAGAGGTTTACTAGGTTTTTGCACGTAGATGACGTCACACTTAACTGATCACGCTGAATAGGTTAACATGTCTATTCCTCATCAAGGGTTACCGTCACTGTAAATATCATGTCAATAGTTATTGAAATTTCAGATAAACGTCACACAAAAAGTGGCAGAAGGAAAAAAAAATATCTCTTACAACAACAATAGCTGATTTGCTATGTCTGTCTGTGCCAACAACCATAGGGATATGATTTAAATATTTTGGAAATACCTTTAAAATGTCTACCAAAGTAGGCTTATCATCCATGCTCATTTTGGCTTTTAAATAACAAATATTTTGGGTAGTTGTCTCAGAATCCTATTACACGCCATAGATTAATATATAGGCAAGATGATTTCTTACAGTCATCAACGTGACACTCTCATTAGGTAGGGGAATTTCCAAGATTGTCTACTAATACTTACGATTTTCGCAGAATTCGCCATGAAATGGGTATGGACATTCACACCAATAAGGGATGGTGTCGTATGATGGTTCATCTGCAAAAATGTCTGGAACACATTTACCTCCATTGATGCATTTGTGAAACTTACAGTTGTCATCTATCAAAAAAAAATAAAAATTATTAGTAATAATAATAATCTTTATTGAAACAACTTTTGTGTCAGTGGCACACACAATTATGTGGTGCGTTCGCAATAAAACATTTAACTAACCAAACTTCTCACCCCTACAATGATTGAAAATTAAAAATTTAATGCATTAAGAACAAAAAACAATAAGAATCAAAAAACAATAAGAATCAAAGAAATTCATTTATTACCTTTATCACAATACAATGATTGAGGCGAGGTGCAAAGTTTTTAAAACAATGAACCTTTAGATGCTCAAAAATGACATTCTTTAAACATTGGAAAGGCTTTAATTTAAGGGTTACTAATGCCATTGAGGCTTGACTACAAGATGATTCGAAGACACAAGAACATCTAAAATTAATGATCATGGTTTGGCTGGAGTGTGAAAAGTTTAAATCGCACCTCTTTATTCATTTTTATTCAACAGTTCTACTATTTCTTTTTTAAGTGTGCATTTGTGGCAGAATAGAACCAAAAAGTTTGGAAAAAATGGGGCGGGACAAAGTTAACATACCTCAGGCCAACTATAGTTGGGAAAATTTTACAATATAACACTTCTAGATACTCGAAAATGACATATTGAAATAAATTTTAAATTGATTAGAAATTTTAAAATTTGGCACTATTACATGCATCACAATACAATGCAATTCACGGATGTGGTGATTTAAAGAAGAAACTAGACATGAACTCGTTACTTTTGATAGGTTAGCTGATCCGCATGTTATGCAATGTAATTTGCGTATTGTAAGTTGGTAATGTAATTTGGTAATTCAGTCGTATTATCAAAATAAGTAAACATGAGAGAAACAAGTAAGTCAGAAGCTATTTTGTAATTTCGATAAAATTTAAACACGGATAAGAGCGATATACATATCTTGCCATATATAGCAATCAAAGTTTACACTATAATGATGTCATCAAATTAAAAAATAAATGTAACACTTCTTGTAGATAATTACATCATGTACAACATGTTGAAATTTCGACATTACTTAGATAACCTTACATAACTATAGGAAATATTATGTAATTATTTAAAAATTAAGTTTTTAAAAGTAGATGATGAATTGATGACGTCACAAGTTACTGGCAACCTCGATGACTCATGATTTCATATCTACAGGTCATAGGCTCACAGAATGTGCAATCAAATTCGGGGGTAACTGGACATTCTGAGAAGCTATAGGTGATTTAAAATAAGCATATTTTTAACATAATTTCACTGTTTTTTGTCAAAGGTGTGCACGATGACGTGCAAGTTTAATGCACACGCAGGACCTTGTTATTGTCCATAAAATGACTGAAATACAACGTCAGGAACTCATAATAGTAGAAAAAAGCTTTGCGTGCTTCACACGCAAAAGTGCTCACCCATGTGTAAAAATTTTCGAAAAACTTCAAATGCTCAAAGTGACCTGAAAAGTGCTTTAATGTAACCAAAATTTAATTTTGAGCATTTTAAAAATTAACGCATGCATACATGTGCGTAATGGCGCGTGCTTGACCTTTTGAGTGATGTGACGTTCAAGGTCAATATGATCTACAAACGTTAATTGGTTAGGTTGATATTAACGTTGAAAGAAAAACGCATTCTTGCACGTAGATGACGTCACAATTAACTGATCACGCTGAATAGGTTAGCACGTCTATTCCTCATCAAGGGTTATCGTCACTATAAATTTCATGTCAATAGTTACTGTAGAATTTCAGATAAACGTCACACAAAAAGTGCCAGAAAGAAAGAAGAAAAAAAACATTTCTTACAACAACAATAGCTGATCTGCTATGTCTGTGCCAACAACCATAGGAATATACAAAGATTTAAATATGTTGGAAATACCTTTAAAATGTCTACAAAAATAGGCTTATCATCCATGCTTATTTTGGATTTTAAATAACAAATATTTTGGGTAGTTTGCTCAGAATCCTATCGCCATAGATTAATATATAGCCAAGATGATTTCTTACAGGCATTAACGTGACACTCTCATTAGGTACAAAAATTTCCAAGATTGTCTACTATTACTTACGAATTTCGCAGAATTGGCCATGAAATGGGTATGGACATTTACATGAATAAGGGAGGGTTTCGTATGACATCAATGGTTCATCTGCCAAAATGTCTGGAACACAATTACCTCCATTGATGCATTTGTGAAATCTACAGGCATCACCATCATCTATTAAAAAATAAAAATTATTAGTAATAATAATCTTTGTTGAAACAACTTCTGTGTCAGTGGCACACACAATTATGTGGTGCATTTGCAATAAAATATTTAACTAAACACAACAAAAGTAAAAATACAGTAAAATGATTGTAAAAAATCAACACATACAATTTGCTGCATCTATAAAAGAGAATGGTATAACATAAATGCAAATTTATATTAAAAGTAGACAAAAAATTTAAAATTGAAGGTATTAAAAAATCAAAACACTTGTGTAAAACGGTGATAAATATGTTAAAGTACATAAAAACCAAAATAAATTTACATTTGCCTATTTCTACAATTTTACAACTTTTTTGCCATGCTCTTTTTCAGAAGCGGAAATTGGGGCGAAATGACCTTTTTTTTGTTTTGCAGATCAAAGTAACAATTGCGGCAAGACAAGAGCACTGTTGCATATGCGGTTGTTACCAACTCGGCGAGACAGCCTACCGCTTTCGAGAGTACAAATGATCTTAACCCTAGGCATGGTCATGTCAACCAGACTATAAGGTATAGTATGAACAGGCTAATTTCAATGAATACCAACCCTCAAGCTAAATTACCATCCTTTGCTTTTAATAACTTGACTTTTTACGCCCAAGGCGTGGCTGCTGTGCAGGAAAGTAGGTCAAGTCAAAGGTCAAATCTACACCTTTGCAATACATTTCCTTGATGATGTTGATACATCACCTTCTTCCTCCACTAATTTCTCAACCTTGCATGATCTTTCTTCTAGTAATCTAATTAAACTTGTTGTATGAAATGCAAAGTCTATGTGTAATCAAACTTTCATCAAACTTAACCTTCTCCCCTTTTCTGAACAACCTTGAAGCAAACACTGACCGTGATAACACCACATCTAATGTTTTGATTTTTGATTTGATTTGATTTATTTGCATTCAATATAAAAATAGGATATAACAACAATAACATACATTAAAATATATAGAAAAATGAGAAAACAATTGAAATTGAATGCCTAGATAACCTATTAAGCCTAGTGCATGAAGCACCAGAATTATTTCCAATAGGGTCCAGAAGCCAGGGAAACTATTGTACTCAAGAGAATATATAAAAGGTCAGTAAGAAGAGTCAGTGAAAAAATATACCGATTTTTTTCCAATAGCAAAGACAGTCCCTCCCAATATTATGATCCTAGCAAATTTCCCGTCAATTCTTTGCATGATAGTTTCTCTACCATCCATTTTAACTCCAGAAGCATCCTGAAACATTTTGATGATATAAAGCAACTTTTATCTTCCATTAATCTACCATTTAACATAATTGGATTGATTGAGACTTGGCTGAAATATGATAACCCTCTAGTTTAACTTCCGAATTACAATTTTGCCTCCAATCACAGAACCTACAAAGACGGTGGAGGAGTTGCCATGTATATTCCCGATAGCCTTCAATTCTCAAATAGAAACGACCTCCACCCACACCCTTCTACATTTGAATCCATTTTTATTGAAATTAAACGTCCTCATCTCAAAAACATCATCGTAGGCACAATCTACAGACCCCACTCCTCGGACTCTTATTAATGAATTTGACACGATCCTTTCTAAATTAACCAATGAAAACAAAATAGTGTACATTCTCGGAGACTTCAATATTGATCGTTAAACATGAATCTGAGAATGTAGCCCGGCAATTTGTAAACACTTTATTTAGCAATAACTATCTTCCCCGCATCCATAGACCATCCCGTATCACACAAACCACAGCCTCTTTGTTAGACAATATCATTACTAATCAACTTGATTGTTCTCACCTTAGTGGACTATTATATAGTGACATCACCGACCATCTTCCAGTCTTTAATATATCTTATGCCTCGGATAATGTTGTAACAAGCTCAAATAAGGAAGACTCATATACATTTAGAAACATTGGTCTCACCTCCCTAGAATCATTTTTATCATAAGGGTTTTAATCAACACTGGGCTGATGTCCTAAATTAAAGCAATCCCAATGTTGCATGACTGCTTTGAAAACACACTTAAATGTCTTTATGATAAACATTTCCCATCTCAAAGCCAGACTGTTAGTAATACTAATAAACATTTAATGCTAAAATCCATTAAATACAAACATAAACTCTATGCTAAATTTCTTCACTGCCCAACAACTGCCAACGAAAATGCTTTTAAACAATACCAAAATAAATTAAACTCCATAATCAAAACTGCTAAAACTGAACACTTCCAAAACATTGTCTTTAAACATAAAAATGATATCAAGGCCACCTAGAAGACCATCAACTCTTTATTAAACAAAAAAATGTAATAACCAATGTAAATCAATGTAAATAATACCTCAATTAATTGTGATGGAGAAACTACCAAAGATCCCAACATAATCTCCCAACGTATTTAACAAATTCTTTGTCGAAATCGGACTCTCCCTCGCCAACAAAATTCCAATGGTAAATGTTAGTTTTATAGATTTCTTACCTGATCCAAATCCTAACCCAATATTCCCAACCCCTGTAACCGAAGATGAGATAATCAGAATTATTTCCTCCTTTAAAACCAATAACGCTCCCGGTATTGATGACTTTAACACTAAAGCCATCAAATATATTATTAATCTTATTTCCTATCCTTTATGCTTTAATATTTCTCTCTGCAGTGGTGTATTCCCTGACAGGATGAAGCTAGCATGGATCACCCCATATTTAAATCTGGCCCCAAATCTAATCTCTCAAACTAATGTCCTATATCTATTCTGTCAAAGCTTCTTTCGAAAGCTTGGAAAGAGAACTTTATGATAGTACATTTTCATTTATCAATAAGCACAACAGGCAATATGGTTTTAGAAAAGGAATAACGCTTCAATGGCCCTCATAGACTTAACAAAATCATACATGCATTTGAAAATCGGCATCTTAGCATCGGACTTTTTATTGATCTTTCCAAGGCTTTCAACACTATTGATCACAAAATTCTTTATAAATTGGCTCACTATGAAATCCGTGGACCTGCACTTACTCTATTTAAAAGCTATCTCTCTAACCGTTCCCAATGTACCAAATATTATACCTCTACCTCTGATTTCAGTCCAATTACATGCAGCATTCCCCAGGGTTCTTTACTCGGCCCTCTCTTATTCATTCTCTATATTAGCAATATTCATCTCTCTTTGAAAATATTAAATTTCTATTTGTATGCTGATGATACTACAGTCTTTTATTCTAATAAAAATATACAAACATTGTTTGATACTATTAACTCCAATGTTATTCCTTTATCACAATAGTTCACTGCTAACAAACTTTCACTTATTCATAAAACATGTAGCTCCATCCTGTTTGGAACTCCACAATTGCTTAGAGGAATTGATGCCTCTGCCCACTCTATTATTTTAGATAACCGTAACATGCTTTTGTCGAAACTGCTAAATTCTTAGGAATTGTTATTGATAAAAGCCTTACTTGGAAAAAGCACATACATGATGTTGAGAACAAAGTCTCCAAAGCCTTGGTATCATTTCCAGATTATCTTCTTTTTTGCCCCTTAATATTCTGAGAACCCTTTATTGTTCTCTCAACCTTCCTTATTTGAGCTATTGTAATATTGTCTGGACTAACACATATCAAACCAACATCAATAAGCTTAATACTCTCCAAAAATAATCAGTAATAATATATGGCGCACCTCCATTGTCGCAATCCTCCCCTATATTTTCCCAATTAAATTCCTCAAACTCTCAGATATCAATCTATTTTAACAAGGCCTATATTCTCTGCTACCCACTCCACTCTTCCAAATCATTTAAATACTCTTTGTTCCTAATCATTCTATTCACAATTACCCAACTCAAACCAGATCCCTGCATGCAGATAAAGTCTCCAGTCCAAATTCGTCGAGGGCTGACTCGTATGAGACAAAATCTTTACCTAGGATGCAATGGAAGACTTTAGGTTGAAATTTTTCAAGTTTAGCAGACTGTGCCTGTTAGACCTGGGTGCCAGACAGGAGAGGCATATTTAAGAACAGGGTGGATGTATGACTTCCCTTTGAAAAAAATAACACCCTCTGACTAGGAAGGGTGATCTACCATGTTAAAATACTAGGGAGATCTACCTAGCACCACAGAGAACTACCTAGTAAGGTAGTATATAATTACCCTGCCTGTTGATGTTATTAATGCCTTAAGGTTTATTCTAAATAATGACTGTACTTTCCTATGTATACTTGTAGAGCATTGCTGACATGTCCTCTGTAGTATCTCTTGATATGGTAGTTTTTATAGAGTTAACCCAGTGTTAACTACATTTATCTACCTTGTTACTACCATTATCTACCATGTTAACAGAGTTATTTTTTCAAACGGTTGCTACAAAGGCCATAATGTTAACCTCCATGAATGGATGTCTTGTCGTAGAGCCAGAATGCTATTGTCCAGACCCAGTACCGTTCGTTAATCATTCGGAAAAACCCTTACATCCAATATTCAACCACAATGCCTTATTAATAAAACAGAGATAATATCTCTATAGATATTTTATTACCTTCACAATGCACACCCATGTATCCCTCATCACAAATACAGTCATAACCACCAGGAATAAGCACACAGTCCCCATTGACGCAAGGCGATGGATCACAATAGTCAATTGCTGTATGAAAAGTAAATATAAACAAAAAGAGCTAAACATGGTAGACAAAAATAAGAAAAAAATAAGATAGATGTTGACATTTTCTATCTTCAGTTTCTGACACTCCAGAGAAAGACATAAGAGATACTAAAATATAAAGAGCATTCTCAATATTCCATCTAAATTCCTGTGTAAAAAGTATATACAAACTAGTTACATTATATATGGTAGAGAAAACAAGAATTATAAATATATAATTTCATCAAAAAGCGTTTATAATATTTTTACCTTCATCACAATGTACTCCCTTGTACCCCTCATAACAAATGCACTCAAAGCCACCAGCAACTGACAAGCAGTCTCCATTGACACAAGGCGATGGATCACAATTGTCAACTCCTTTACAAAAAGCAAATATAAAAAAAAATAGTTAACATCATATATGGTAAAGACAGATATGAATAGAATAAAATAGACATTTTTTTTTTTTTTTAATTCAATATTTTTCACAGAGGCTCCTCACAAGGTGTAACCTTAGCGACGAGGAGCCTCCAAAAATTACATCACATTAATGTAGACATTTGTCTTCCTCATCTTCCATGGTAGAGGACAAGAACAAAATAAATGCTGTTAATTTTGGCCTTCCCCATCTATGGTAGAAAAAGACAAGAACAAAATAAATGCTGTTGATGTTGGCCTTCCCCATATTACATCTATGGTAGAGAAAGACATTATCTGTGCTGTAATTCACTACTTTGTTTTTATTTTACTTTCTCTATGATTATCTTAGTGCATCTACATACAATGTAAAGCACATTCATTAAAGTTTTCATATTTTTACCTTGGTACATGTACATACAATATAAATAATATTAATTAAAGTATTTATAATATTTTTACATTAGTGCATGTATATACAATGTAAAGAATGCTTAATTAAAATGTTTATAATATTTTTACCTTAGTGCATTTATATACAATGTAAGGTAAAGAACATTAATTAAAATGTTTATAATATTTTTATCTTAGTGCATGTATATACAATGTAATGTAAATAACATTAATTAAAATGTTTATAATATTTTTACCTTAGTGTATACAATCCACAGAACATTAATTAAAGAAAGTATAATGCATACTCCAAGCAATGAAATACACGTCATCATGACAGGATTCAATATTTCGACAAATTATGTCATCATCAGAAATGATCATTCCTGATGATAACATAATTTATGTCGAAATATAGAATCCTGTCAGAATCATTCCTGATGATGACATAATTTATGTCAAAATATTGAATCCTGTCACAAATCATTTCTGATGATTACATAATTTATGCAATCCTGTCACGATGGCGTGTATCTCATCGCTTGGAGTATGCATTATACTTTCTTACTTGAAGTTGATTAGTGGACCTTTTGGATTAATTAAAATGTTTATAATATTTTTACCTTAGTGCATATAATCTACAGAATTTCTTTTTGGAGAATACACTAGCTTAGCAGATATTAAAGAAAAATGCTTCAAATAGCAGGCAATTTTCTTAAAAAATGCTGCCATTACAATTTTTAAATTTTAGCAATTCCATGTGTTCTTATAATAATAATAATAATAATAATAATATGTGGGACTTTTATAGCGCAAAATACTACTGTCTCTATGCGCTCGAGCACT
>JAOTQE010083701.1:0-15432 GCA_025631205.1 Nesometra sesokonis
GTCGCTCCCTCTGTGTGTGTGTGGTTTCCAAGCGCGTAACACTCGTCGTCGGCTGACGGTATTTTGTAGTGATTCAACAGGGAAATCACTAAAAAAAAACACCGTCGGCCGACGAGTAGAAGACTGACATTGTGTCATGAAACCACACACACAGGGCGAGCGACGGTTTAGTCGTGCGACCGTCGTACGACCAGGGAACAGTACGGCGCAGTGAGTGACGGGCTAGGCCTCTAAGTCTCATGATTATGAGTTGGTTCTTTGACTGTGGGATAATAGGTATAAAACCGACGACTTGTTTTATTGTGTTTTATTCTAAGAACACATATTTTATTACTGCTTGTATATATGCATTATGCACAGATCAATAGTGTTTAGACGATGATTCATCTAACCTAAACAACTTACAATTCCGTAAAAAACATCTTAAAACATTCTTAATTACATGGGCAGAACAATCCAAGAATAGGTTGCATTAATTACATATCATATTTGGTCTTGTTGCCGACAATGAAATTCATCAACGACGCTTTTCTTACGAAGAAGTCTGGAATATGATTTAGGTTATACAGTACATGCTTTTCTTTTATTAATTACACTTCATTTCTTCGTTCGTTTTAGTTTTTTTACTTGTGTATTTTTATGCTTTACTTTGAAAATTGTTATGTTTGGTTGAAGTCAATTAATTAATTGAATCGGATGGAGCATAGAGGGAATACTATTTTTTCACGGTTTGATCTAAAACGATTTATGTAAACTTATAAAGACTATGAATTACTAACATAACCAGTAAAGTATATCAATGAAAATAGTGCAGAAGGTCTTTAATTAAAGCATTCCTCTTTTATCATATTGATATCTTTATACCAACTAGAACAGACATTTATGTTAGGTTTGGGTACAAATATAAAACTAATTTAGGCCTATGCTTATGCTATATTATGTGAAATTGCATTTTCAACTTAAAACAGATTGAAGAGATGATTTTGTTTCCATGGCAACACAAATAACTTATATACAGGGCCATATTTATTGAGGCTTCTAAATATAAATTTCTCTGGCGTTCACACAAAGATTCATATAATAGCAACAGTTTGTTTAACTAAACAATACTCGTTTATTCTCCTCTATTTTTCATATTTTCTAAGATTAGAAGTCTTTTTCTAGTTTGCTTTATTAATTTTTATCGGGACTAGGCCTATGTTTTCAAAACAATATCGTTGGTTCTCCTTTTCCTAGAAACGTCATTCAAAGTTCAATACAACTTTTTTCAATATATATTTTCAACAAGGAGATTCAGTTTTTTACATCATTAGGCTTATTTTTTGTCACAATGACAAGCTTTGTTTTGCCACTTATAATATGAGACCTACGAACACGTCATTTATTCTTAACGATTGAGTGACGCTGTCAAATCGTGAGAATGATCAGACACAAGATTCGAACTCATAACGTCGGATTTGGAAGGCAAGTGTTAACAACTAACTACAACTCCAGTTCACTTTTAAAAGCTCGTATCAAATTGTATTTCAATTTTGTTTAAAAAATGTCAGAATACTCTGACAGTAGGCCTATTTGAAACAACATTTGACTTGGTACAGTATTGTAAACGTCACCTTTGCCTTTCCAAAATGTCGCATTTACAAATTGAAACTGAAAAACTAAAGGCTCACATACCAAGCATGGTTATTACCCTAGGCATAATACCCCATAATCAAGACAAACACAATACATTTAGTACGCTTCAACTAGCCGGTATCGTCATTCCTGGACGTTCTTTTCAATAGGTGACTGGTATTATTACAATGGCACACCTTAGTTTCATTTATATATCACTGTACTTGTTGTCACGACTAGGCCTATAGTATTATTTTGTACAGTAACTTCCTTGTAGAACATTATTATCCATTTACAGGGGTCCCGCCTGAATATTGTTTACCTGTTGTCTCATAAAAATATGGTAACTGTATTCATAAGCTTACCAACTTGTTGTGGAACTAGTTTCTGACATGTTTTGTCACTGCTATTGTTAATATCACTGTTCACTCAAAACATTTTATCAAACCTATATATTTTTAAAAATAGATTAATTTACTGTATGTTAAAGGGCAGGTTCACTCAAAAAATTACTATTCATTATATGTTTTAGTTAATCATAAAAAGTATATTCAGCCCTATTTTGGAATTTTTAGGATTTTTTCCCCTTGGATCTCATGAATTAAAAATATAATAAAAATAAACGATAGATTTCATCCCTATTCTTTTACACACAAAATAGCAAAGTGGGTAATTTTTTATTATCAAATAAAATTGGCTACTTTACACTATATAAAAACATCAGAAATGAACAATTTTGGTTAAAACACACAAGAAAATTATTTTTAGAATGACTGTTGATTTTTCACAATTTATTTAAAATACCCCTCTTTCAGACAATTTGTATGTAAAAGAATAGGGATTCTATCTTGTAATTTGAACTATCCACCCACTTAGCAATTTTCGTCTATTTAACCAATAATTATGATAGGCAAAATGAATCGTAAAAATTCAGAAACAGGGCTGAATATACTTTTTTATGATAAACTAAAACATATTAGGAAGATAAATTTTTTGTTTGAACCAGCCCTTTAATTGGTTTAACTTAGTATATTTTAAAGGTTTAGTGTATGCGATTTTATACAACCATGTTTGAGGAAATTTTTCTTCAAAGGATTTTTTTTCTCACAAACTTAAATCTATCTTTTGTTATTCAACATCTTGAAACATTGTTTACTTGGTCCAAGTTAGTATTTTTTAAAGCTTAAGGTTTGAAATTCACACAGATTCTGTCATATTTGAGGAAATTTGATTTTTTTCTTCTCAGTCACTTTTTAATCTCCTGTACTCAACTTTTTGAAAGGTTGTTTACTTTTAATACGCACAGATTCACTACTCCCATGTTTGAGGAAATTGATTTCTCAAAAATTTTTTTTTCAGTCACTTAAATTATTAAATCTCCTGTGTTTTGATATCTAATTTGAAATGTCATTTACTTGGTTTAATAACAGTAGGTTTTAAAACTTTACTATGAAAATCACACAAATTCAGCACTACGTGTTTGCGAAAATTGCTTCTTCATGGGATTGTTTTAAAATTTTAAATCTTTTTTTTTGATTTTCAATTCTTTGAAAATTGTTCATTTGGTATACAAATAGTAAATTCTAAACATTTCGGTATGAAAAATGCCCATATATTGTACTACCATATTGGAGGAAATTGAATTTTCAAAGGATTTTTTTTTCTCAGTCACATCAAATTTTAAGCGTCCTGTCCTATATTAACAATGTTTGATATATTGAGCTGTTGAGCTCGTAGAGGTTTATAGATAGTCTATGACTTGACGTCAAGCTCATCTTGCCAAGCATCTTTGTATTGAAGTTGATGAAGTAGCAATCAGATTCATACTGTCATTAATAAACAACTTCGCTCGATTTTCAAACGTTCTATTTCCTTGTCAATTATTGGGATTCATTAAATTTATTTCACAATCAAAGTTGCAACGCAGTTTAAAAAGACACCTTAATTGATTTAAAGTTATGTGTGGTCAAGTAATAACTAGCAAGGGATATTTAATATCATTGATTACTATTTTATATTTTATATTTACTACAGCAAGGTCCACAAATCAACTTCAAGTATAAAGAAAGTATAATACATACTCAAAGCAATGAAATACATGCCATCGTAACAGGATTAAATATTTCGACATAAATCATGTCATCATCCTGAGAATGGCATAATTTGTCGAAATTTTGAATCCTGTCATGATGGCATGTATCTCATTGCTTGGAGTATGCATTATACTTTCATATTCTACTACCTTTTATTTACTGTTTTACTACTAAAACAACTTTCCTTTTTGTCATTAATTTAAAGATATGACTTGATAATGGTAATAGTAAGCATAAAATTTAAAAATAATTTTCCTATAATTGTTAAATAAATTCCATAAACTCTGCAAGGCACTGTGGCTTAGAAGCTTCATTGGCACACTTAATTATAATGGGAACTCCGGAATTAAAATTCATAATGGATAAATCTACAGAAAAAATAGTTTTAACATAACAGATAAAATTTCACAACATTTCGACAATGAGATAATGATTAAAAACTTATTGCAAAGTGAGTCTCAAAGCAAAAGTGGGTTACTACTCAAATTACACGGGAATAGAAAAATTAGAGATTTTGAAAGGGCTGTGCTTAAAATTCAAACTCGCATTGCAAATGTAACTCATGAAAAAATCAGTCAAATTCAAATTAGAACAGGTAATTTTTAATTTGACTTGTACAGTTTTCAAACACAAACCTTTCAAAGTTCGTAATCTTTCTATTTTGTAATATAAATAGATCCACTTTTTGATTTAATGCCTACTTTGTAAAGTGTTTTTCTTCATTAATATTTCATTGTCCAATTATTGTTAAATGTCACTAAAATGTCACATTAAATGTCACTAGGTCACAACATTCTATAGGTGTATCCATAGAAATTTCAATCCCAGAGTTCCCCTTTAATTGAGAGCGGCATTTTGCTTGAGAGTGGCACTTATTGTAAAAAAAAAGTTGACATATACTGTATGTTGTTAACTGTATGTTGTTATAAAATTGGTAGGTCTGCAAGGCCCTACTTCATTGTAAATAAACATTTCTAAAGATATGATATTGTTTCTTGATTTTATTTTTTCATATATACTCAATTGTATTTAAAACCACCACAACTGTGTAATTGTCCTGCAATTTTACATCCCAGTATGCATATTTGCAGGTTACTTTATAGTGTGAACAGTGTAGAAACCAAGGGCGGAATTTGGAATGAATTCAGCCTTGACATACCCAGAATTTACACGAAACTCAGTGCTCCCAAGTCTTCAGCAATAAAAAAATATATGTAGTATTTTTCATTTATTTGAATTTAAAGACATGACTTGATAATGGTAATAGTAAGCATAAAATTTTAAAATAATTCTATAATTTTTAAATAAATTCCATGAATTCTGCAATAAGCACTGTGTTTGTAAATAAACATTTCTAAAGATATGATGTTGTTTCTTGATTTTATTTATTCATATATACTCAATTTTATTTAAAACCACCACAACTGTGTAATTTTCCTGCAATTTTACATCCCAGTACGCATATTTGCAGGTTAATTTATATTGTCAACAGTGTAGAAACCAAGGGCGGAATTTGGAATGAATTCAGCCTTGACATACCCAGAATTTACACGAACTCAGTGCTCCCAAGTCTTCAGCAATAAAAAAATATATGTAGTATTTTTCATTTATTTGGACTCTAACTGGTATTTTTAAAATGTGTTTGTCAATAGTTATACTAAATATAATTATAAATGCCTTTTTGTAATCAAAGCATTGCTGTTCATATAATTTCACTTTTAAATGCCCATATAGTAGCCCTACCCCAAAAGAGTATGAACGCTGGCCGACAAAATCCCCAGGATTTCTGGTTTTCCAACTTGGTAACTCTGGGATTTGCAGTGTAAAGTGTTTGAGCTTCAAGTTCCAGTTGGTTTACCATAGTAAATTAATTTACTCAACAGTAAGTACACTCGCAGTATAACAGCATTGTAGGTATTTCCCTTCTAAAATATGTGTAGCTGACCCTTCTGAACGGATTCATCCCGATTGTTTTTTGTTTGTTTGTGTGAATGGAAACTTGTTACAAACTCGTTCCAAGAATTTGTTTGGAAGAGGTATAAAGCACATTTCTAAAGCTCATTCTAGACTGTTAAATTTTATTTTACAAAAAAAAAACTTTGATTCACCCATAAATGGTAAAGACTTGATGTCTTCGTGACCAAATATAGACATATCAAGTTTTTTTTTACCAAATAAAATTAGATGATCTGGACCAAGCTTCAGACTTCGCTGATTTCATCTCCTGGCATCCTTTCTAGCTTGAATTCTGTTATGCACAACATCCACCGTTCTTATGAGCTCAGTGCGTTTACTTCGTTGCCATTTATCAGTCATATCAAGGACATTAAGGCAGTCATCTTGACTAGGATAAGCTTCATACTGAAAGACAATTTAACAGAATAACTATAAATGTCTTACTCTGAAAGATCATTTTGAAATGCAATAGAAAAAGCTTTATCCTTAAAGAGAATCTAAGCTGTCTGTTGTATAGTAGGATTTCATGCTGTACATGCATAGCCTACAGATTTTAAAATCTCTGTTGATTAGGCTCGTTTTTAATAAAGCCTTCTGGCTACTGAAGCGTTGTAGGCTAATATGGTGCCATAATAGTATTACAACATTCTGCTATTAAAATATAAGAAATGTAAGTGTTTAATGTCTGACCTACTTTTAATATTGAATGGTCGTAAATTTATTGTTGCTGACCCCTTTTTTAAGGACAACAGAACATTTATTTCCGTCCAATAAAAAAATATAACAAAATAATGATGCAGAATTTGTTTTAAGAATAAGAATTATGACAATAGGACAGTGGGCAAAAAAGATCATGTCTTGTATTAGATCAGCCAAGTAAAAACTAAGTGATATGAAGCAAATAGTGTGAAGACGGTTACATTTAAAAAGCAACGATGAGTGA
This sequence comes from Nesometra sesokonis, assembly GCA_025631205.1. Classification (NCBI taxonomy): domain Eukaryota; kingdom Metazoa; phylum Echinodermata; class Crinoidea; order Comatulida; family Antedonidae; genus Nesometra; species Nesometra sesokonis. The sequence goes on from JAOTQE010083701.1 coordinate 6,607, forward strand.
TTTAATAAATGTACAAACAAGTCGATCCGACAATAAGGCACGGAAAGCTGCGCACAGTATAGTATAGATAAAATAAAGTTAATCCTTATTAACTTTTACATGCGTTCAAGCATTAGACTAATATTATTTTTTCAAGTGTAGAATACAGTTATATTTTTTTTTAATTATGGGGTTACGGTTGGAATTAGATACTTTATTATTATGAAAAAACGGTATCTATAAATATACAAAAGGCGGATACAGTGTTCAAAATGGCAAGATATTAAACAGCTTGTAGCTCTCAACATAGAGATGCTCTCAACAGATATAGTCCCATATATTGGGAATTAAAATCTTACCCTCATTTCTATCTGTGTAAATACTCTTTCATCTGCAAACTTGAGGAAAAACTGTTTATTGATTCGTATCGCCTCGGCACCCTGGCTTACCTACGTTCAAAATGTAATGAATTAGTTTTACGCATTTAAGAATTTATTTTTTAATTTGAGTGATAGTCGTTGGATGAATTGGTAGGTCGGTCTTTATTACGCTTAATGCCTGTTTATGACGATAATGGTTTACAATCAATTGATAAAAAGAAGTTTTTTCTATAGAAATTACAAGAAATTTGTGAAGTTTTCAAATTATTATTAGGCCTAAATCACTATAACATGTATATGGCATTTTTTAATCATAATCACTAACTCATTAAAATGTTTTTAATTGGTTATGACGTCACTTGATTTTCTTTGTGATTTTTTTTCATCGTGTACACAATGAAGGTTTTAATCCTGTCGTTCTAGAATAACTCTGCAATTTTTTTTTAAATTTGTCTTTCTCTTATCTTTTTTTTATCCATTTATCGCTGATCGATCGTCATAAAACGGTCCTTTAATTTAATATAATTTAATAGCCTAACTTGCAGTCCACCTGCTTAAACATAGCAGGTGGATTCCCGGTTTGTCGGTCATGCTATCGGTTAGTTAGTCAGTCTGTCCTTTATTCAGTTCAGTTTTAATTAAGATTTCTGTTAGCATTTTTGGTTTCATTTGATTATAATGTTGTCCCTGTGTTTTAATGTTCAACATAATAGATGAGCGCCGGCTTCGAATAGCCACCGCTCGATTAAGTCCCGCGTATCAAATGTAATTTGTTTTCGCTGAGCGCCGCTCTCGAATATCGGCCGTTGTCCTTACGCGAGTACAATTTCCAAATGAACTTAAAGAAAAGGGGGTTGATACAATGTAGTGTAGTGTTCAAACACGAATAAGTAAAACTTAAGGTTATAAGTTTTTGTTTTATTTTCGATTGTATCCACTGTAATATGTAAGAATTGGCATGTAAAATACCACGCAAGGTATTTTGTAAATATTGCCCGCTATAAGCACTGCCTTCGGTACAGTAAATCAGTTTTCTGGCTTGTAGTGCATGTTTGAGAACTATTGACCAACTGTTAACACGGCAATAAAACAACCGGAAAATGCACTCAACTTACCAGACTTACTTGAGACCCTTTGCTTCCGGGTATCGTCGACAACAGACCCTAATAAAGGACAATAATACTAATTAGACACGTATTGTAATTACAAAAAGCATATCAATGTTGTTAATGTAATTTGAATAAAGTTAACTGCAAATGAGCTTATGGAATAAATTATTATATTAGATTGCCTAGTTTTTGCCGGGTTACGTACCGTAAACCTTAACAATAACTAATGACATCATAATTCATTCATAAAGTGAGCGGATTTGCGTTAACTACCGTATTTTCAAGAATTCAGGTTCTTTACGTTTAATGAAACTGTCACGGATTATCATTTCAATTTACTTTCAAAATGGGCAGAGCGATCATTAAAGAACGTTGCGTAGTTCGATGAAGATTACCTATCAGTGAGGCTTCGCAAATTTACAAAACACGATAACGAAACAGATACGTCACACTTCCATGTTTGCTAAATGTGTTAAAAAATCAAATTTTCTACGTATGAATTGTTGATGATCGTAAAATACTGACCAACCGTGACAGATATTCAAGGTGTTCAATTCAAATGTTACAAGAATTTTTTTCGAATTTCGCTGAGTTGCGAAACCTCCCTATTATTTCGGACGGTTACTTACAAATACGTCACCGCTTTCCAACTCTGTAACACGCACACAGTGTGGTGTTGCTAACCCACTACCCTTCTGTACAAACTCCTTTAATGCATCCTCATTCCACTTTGTTGCCGTCTATATAAACACAAACACATCTGCATTATCATCGTCACCGTCATTCTTTTATCAACATCAAGGTCGTCGTACCACTATCGTCACCACCATCATTAAAATCATCATCGTCACCGTCATCATCATCATCATCATCATCATCATCGTCGTCGTCGTTGTCGTCGTCGTCGTCGTCGTCGTCGTTGTCGTCGTCGTTGTTGTCGTCGTCATCTTCTTCATCATCATCATCTTCATCTTCATGTCGATATGTCGATGATGATCATCCACGTCTTCTCCGTCATCGTCGTTGTCACCACTATCATTTACCACTATCATGACCATCAATCAAGAATGATAGGCCTGTACTTACTGTATTGTTCGTTGAATTATTGTTCGTTGTATTGTTGTCTTGCGAATGATCATCTAGCGGTTTGCTTTTAGTATGTGAAGTATCCCGTCCGGCTCTCGTTGGAGGGCATGACGTAGGAAGAGTTAAAAAAGTCACTGCTGAAGAAATGCAAATAATTAGGCCTATTTGTTTTGATTTTGACATAGATATTATTGAAAGATTTACTTTGAACTGATAGTCGTCTGTTGTTAATTGTTTTGGTGGTTATTCGTTGTTGTTGCTGTTGTTGTGGTAGTTAGTTCGTTGCTGAAACATCCATTTATTAGACGTGTTTTCTCAATTTTTGATGTTCTTGTGTAAGTTTCTCTTCAAACAACTCACGTTGTTATGTGCAACACGTATTATGCTCTGTACGTAATTCAAATAAATACAAGGCCTGCCTTAGATAAATTGTTTATGGCAATTATTGTCTTTGGTTGTGAGTGGATCTCCAGGGCATTCTGTGCTTTCTTGTATCGTTTGTAGAACTACCTTCTATGTTATGTGGGACTACATTTACGATGGGATAATAAGATGGTTACCTTTAGATTGCCTTGTTGGTTGTGCATGTAATGGATGTGCAAGGCATTCTGTGTTTTCTTGTATCTTATGTAGAACTGTCACACAATGCTGAAACTGGGGAAGCTGAGCTTCTAACAGCTCATTCACCTACGTTCATTGTTGGATATGGGACTACTTTACATTTGCGATGAGATAAGATGTTTACCTTTAGATTGTCTGGCAATTATTGCCTTGTTGGTTTTGCAGGTAATGGATCGCCAGGGCATTCTGTGCTTTCTTGCATCCTTTGTAGAACTGTCGCACAATGCTGAAACTGAGGAAGCTGAGCTTCTAACAGCTCATTCACCTACGTTCAGTGGTGGATATGGGACTACCTTTAAATTTACGATGGACTAAGATGTTTACATTTAGATTGCCTGTTTGTCTGGCAATTATTGCCTTGTTGTTTGTGCATGTATTGGATGTCCAAGGCATCCGGTGCTTTGTTGTATCGTTTGTAGAACTGTCGAACAATGCTGAAACTGGGGAAGCTGAGCTTTTAACAGCTCATTCACCTACGTTCAGTCATGGTGTTTCAGAGGTGGATATGGACTACTTTACATTCGCGATGACATAAGTAGATGCTTACCTTTAGATGGTCTGTTTGTCTGGCAATTATTGCCTTGCTGGTTGTGCATCTCGTGTATCTCAATGGCATTCTGTGCTTTCTTGTATCGTTTATAGAACTGCCTACTCTCATCGAAAGTACATACTCCTGGTATCAGTCTTTTCAGTACATCACATTTGCCCTATTTTAATGTCAACGATTTAAAATTAATCAAGACCAAATCAAATTTTGCTCAGGTGCCCCACCCCTGAGGGAATGCAATCGGGTATCGGGAAAGAGGGTGCTCGAGAATTACAATTTTAGATAAGCAAAAGAAATAATAAAATAAATAAGTTACATAAAAACTTAATTGCCTAGTAGACCTTGTTTACCATATTTATATGCTGTGTTTATTGATTAGACCACTAAAGAGAAGTGTTCAAGCACCCAATCATAGCAACAAAATAAAAGTAAATCTAACTGATTTTGTAGTGATATTCAGGGGGACTGTCTCCCTCTCCCCCATAAACCCCCTCTTTGTTTGCCCGACAAACCAATTTTCAGAGATTCTGTGCTTAAGCAACTCGAGATTTCTTAGACATATTTATTATTAGAAAACACTGTTTTTTGTTCTTACCGACTTGACGATATAAATCCAATCATCGTTCTCACTATCTTTAACAATCACTTGTCCCGCTCTTTTAGAGAAAAAACAAATTACACAAATTAATTATCAAAGAACACACATACCTGATCCTGGAATTTATCAAGAAGTAACCAATGCCAGCCGGGGTACATTTACATAGATATCAAATATTCTATTTTTCATAACAATTTCCAGCACACAGACTTTGCTAGTAAATAAAACAAATTTTGTCCTTTTTAATGTTTATAATTTTTATTACAATTATAAAGTCGTAACTAACTTGAGGTTTTCTGAGCAAATCTTTGTAGATACAGACCTGCTTTTAAGAAAATTGATAGATTGTTCGCCTAGAAACCTGTAAAGCATAGACACGCATCTGACAATCATTGGGATATATTGAGGTGTCTAGAAAAATGAAATATGAAATTCTAGGTACATGTGATTTTAACCGGAATAACTCGGATGTTTTTCATGATCTATAAATGGATTTCAAATCTCGTCTATTTACTAAAGAGAAATCTACGTTTTTGGTAATATGTCTAGAAACCTTAAACCTTAAATCCAAGATATCTGGGCTAAGTCTTTGTATCTAACTGGATTCTAATGTCAGAGCAGATCTATAAAATGAATCTTAAATTCCAGATACAGTATGTGTTTCTTATGCTGGTACACATGAAATGCATACATCGATTTTAAATGTAGAAAATGAATCTCACATCCTAGATATCAAAAGTTTAGATGTGTCCAATCACCTGTGTACTTCACTCTGTCGGCCCGCCTCCATTACATATTAGTATGCAATGTTTCACTTCATGAAACTATATAATAGTTTTAAATTTAGCAGGCAGTTTCTTGTAGTGTTTTCGTCAACCCATTGATTAGTGGGTCGGTCGGTCAGTCCGTCTGCCGTTTCGTTTTATTATCGACTTCCATTAGGCTTAATTTTTTAAAGTTTTTTTAGTCAAATCGCTGGCAGTTTCTTGATGTTGTATGTTGCTAGCTCATTCAATAATCCCCTTCACGGTTTCAACTGCGCATGTGCGTTACCAAGGTGAAGCCATGTCATATGACGTTGCACAACCGTGACTTGCAATTAATTGGTTGGAAGATTGTGTTGATCAACTTCAGGGCAGATCTGGATGCCAAGAAAAGGGATCCCAGTGCCAAATTGTCAAGGGTACTCCCCCAATTTTCAACAAGATTCGTTTTTTGGGTATCTGAGAGGCAATTTTCACAGATCGTTTATTGCAAACAGTAACTTTTAATAATAGGCATATTCGTCCAGATCAAAAGGGATGGGGAATGCTGGATCGGAAGCCTCCCCGACCCACCTTGGATCCGCCCTGACCTTAGTTACGCACATGCGCAGTGAAACCTTGTAAGGGCATATTGTTAGTGCGTGAGTCGGTATGTCCGTCGGTCGTTTATATTGGGTAATGACGCATATTTTTAGAATGTTTACCTTGCTTTTATCGGGCCTTGATTTCTAAATAGTTGATAGATATCGACTAAAATTGTATTGCGTAATAAATTCTTGTTTATATTCAAATGAAAACAAATATAACAATTACGTCAACAATTGGAAAATCCATGCCAAAGGTGAACCATCAATCGAAAATGATCCTTCGAAGTCAACCTGAGACTACAGTAGTCTCAGAAGTCAACAGATGTGCAGATTTTGAAAAGAAGGAAACAAAAATCGAGGCAGATACGACCAAATATCGATGTGCCTATAAGGACTACCTGCACTGCATATCGTAGAACATTTAATACCAAGATTGGACTCGACGTAAACCACCTACGAATCCAACAACAAACTACCATAATATAGACCATCATCCTCGACCTTGAGGGACAGCCAAGTAGAAGATGATAATCTTTAGCTTTCTAACCTGTAGTTTTGTATTCCCCAGTTCAGTAGCGAGTCGATCAATTTATCAATCCCAGGCCACACGCTGAATACAGGAATTGTTCTGAATAAAAATATAATTTCGCATATTTAGAACATTATTAAAACAAGTATCAAGTGTAAAATATATTTTAACTGATTATTATTTTTTATAATAATGTTATTCGCTAATTAAAGGCAGAATTGGTAAGCTGGTAATTGTATGTAGTGAATTTGTAACTGATTTTGTTTTTCTGAGTGTAGATTCACACCACACGATGTCTATTGTGAGAGTTGATTTAGTACAATACTGTACCAGGACCACAATGTGCTTACGAAATTGAGAAGGGGTTAAGGAGACTAATACCGGACGACAATGCACAAAAGTGTAGTAGGCCTACAGTATTTAATATTTATAATGATATTGAACATTTTGTGCAATACATCGATAATAATGTGGCAGAGCCAAGCCAAAAGAGGCAAAGATTGTTTTCCACAATACGCAGAAATAATAAAGGAAATGTTACACATTCAACTGTCATATTAGGCCTACTTTAACAATTTTCGGATTTGATCAAAAAATTTTCAAAATGCAATTTAATTTGCCTGGTTTAGTCAATGTATACTGATAGGCAATTTTCAAATGGAGTATCTCAAAACTTACATTAAATGTTCGAAATTTGATTGCTCATAACTTTGCAAGAAAAACATCGTATGAAACTAATTTTTTTTTTGCATGTTAAAGATAATAATGCGTAATTTCATAGTCTATAATTAACTCAAATTATTCGACATATGGCATACATCGTTTGGCTTGGCTCGTTCACAAATGTAAACTCGTTTAGGCCTACTTGAAAAAATACTGTAAAACTTTGTAACCAGTAATACTAAAGTTCATGTTTAGTCGATTCTGTTTCTTAGCCTTATCAATATTAATGTGAAGGAAAAATACAATGATTAATATTATTAGTTATTTGTATCTTGTTTATTTAGGTCTATTCATTTTCATTATTCACTTGTTTCTTTACAGGGCGCCCTAACTGTGCGTCTCTTGTTCCATGTTTAGTTTTAGGCCTATTTCTTTCCATTATTTTGTATTATGTTAAAAAAGATTTGAAAAAAAACATACAGTTGAATTAAATTAAATGCAGAAATTCAACATTTACAAATAATTTACATGTGGCGATTATTTACGATGAGTTAGGTAAGAATTTAAGAGATAATCGAATTAGGAGAGGACGCCGTTACAAAAAATATAGATGATATACTATATTCTAGTCAAAACTTAAAACATATACTATTTTGACTGCTAGGCCTACGAACTTTAGAACCACTTGCCGAACAACTGTTTTTCGAGAGGGGCGTTTACTAGCTCGAATAGCCTACGGTAAATACATTTCTTCATACGTTTATAATTTCTGGCGTTAATTTCATAAATATAACGTTTAATTTTGCTTCGTAAGTAACAATCTGGAGAGGGCGGTCTTCTAGTAGACTGTTATTTTCGTTTACACTTTTTGCGTAGACAAAGATAATCTCTATCATAAAATCCAAAGTAGAGTTGATCCTACCTGACATAATTCATAACGTCCTCCGGCGTAATGTTGAGCTTTGTGTTGAACACTTCCGGGTAGTCCTACAAATCAAGTACATTAACTATAACGTTGTATAAGTGCAAGATAAGTGTTTCTGTAATACATAGTAACTAGCGAAACTAGGACGCACTATGATATGTACGTAGTAAACTATACGAATGTATCAAGACGGCTCAGATTGTTTAACGAATCGATATACTTGAGGGTCTGTTTATGGAAAACGATTAGTCGTATTCGATTATGATCTTAGTACCGAGTATTCCCAGCATAGTGGTTAAAACAATCAGTGATTAAGGCAACGCATTGTCCAGATCAAGTTTACGTGTGATCGAGCGTGTAACTCGAGACGTTTTATGTAAGCGCGATAAATTCTTCAAGTGCATTTCGAGTTTTTAGTGATTATGGTGTTAACGATTTACGTATAAACTGATTTAACAAGATATCGAGAAACTTGCCTTTTGCACAAAATAGGAACCGACAGGACACTTTTAAGAGGCAACAGATTTTCCAAGTAGAAAAAGTACCTTGTTTGCAACCTACTGGAAGAATTGTGCATATGTAGTCACAGCTGCCCTCGTACTATTAAAAACGCATTTTAAATGGTAAATGATTTTACGAAATTAAGACATGATTTCCACTTTCGAACTGGGAAAACTCACACCCGTCTTAGTCCATATGATGGGTATGAAGTGGGAATATGATACAATAACATAGTACCTCTAGATGCTCAGACTATTTTTACGGTTAAGATGCTCTTCAACGTGTCAATTTAACGTAATTTAATGATGTACGTATTCTACATTCCAGCGATCCCATGTTTAAAGATGTATTGTCACTTGAAAATGACCAAAAAATCAATGAAATTAATTTTGAAATTAACTTGCTCATATTAAAGTGACATCATATTTAAGACCTTCGGAATAGAAATTAGTGTATTTAGAAATTGTTTAATAACATTTTTACACTGAAAAATGATAAAAATGTAAGAGGCTTCCAGCCTTTTTGAGGTTTTTGGCT
>JAOTQE010083712.1:1020-15431 GCA_025631205.1 Nesometra sesokonis
TTCACGATACCCGTCATCCAGTTGTTTTAATGTTCCATTCCCTCTACCAATTTGTGCTCATAATACTTTCCATTGTATTTTTTAAGGAAAATGTTGAAACAACATTGAATCGCTCTCTTTTTTCCTCTTCACGATACCCGTCATCCAGTTGTTTTAATGTTCCATTCCCTCTACCAATTTGTGCTCATAATACTTTCCATTGTAATTTTTAAGGAAAATGTTGAAATCTGCCGTAGTATTGGTTGTTCTCCTTGGCACTGTATACATTGTCTTCCTGATTGAACCTCAGATAAAGAACGTCACACCGTTGGCCAAATACGTAATGACCGTAATCAACACGACTCTACAGGTTACGCAAGGCCTAGCCGTTGCCATCCTATACGTGTTTATGAACTCAGACGTACAAACTAAAGTAAGCACAGAAGCTCGACGATTTTCAGACCGCAGACTATCTTCAATCAAAGGCCTATCGATGAGACCGTCAAACGGCAACAGCAGCTTCGGCGGCAACTCGTCATCAGTAAGCAGGATATAACGATATGTGTTGCCCGCTTTACCCTTTCATTGCTGTGTATTGCTTATGTACAGAATATATATACTAGCTTAGTTTTTCGTTCTATGTTGCTAACAACCAATCATGCCCCACTAACAATGCAATGTACAGTATTATGTTTTCGTCCATGAATGTAAATCGAACCAGTAATGCTAAAATATTGTACCTGTACCGTTTTGCTTTTACTCAATAAGTCATTTAATTCTTAGAAAATGCGTATGACGTTGGCGGATTTAGGGAGGTGGGGATAAAGTGTTCCCATTTTATGGCACAGGACACATTTTTAGACATACTCAATTGCTTTGTAAGTCGGTTCTCTATCTTCAGTTCCCTGGTTCTTAAATCCGCCCCATGCATGCGTATTTCAATGTTACTATGTTGTAGAGCACACACTAACACTTGTTAACCGTATGAAAACGAATAGATTGACTGGTTGTTGTAAGGCAGGTCGGGGCTTACTACAAACCTAATATCAAGGCATTGACAATATCATGCTGACCATTATCTTCGGCAGCACAGAACAAATTCACAAAAAAAAATGAAGATATTGGATGAGACCGTCCTCGACGGCTAATGTGCCAACCCATAAAATTACTATATTTAGTATTGCCATATCCAGTGGCTTAAGGGGAGCTTAACAGGCTTAAACGCCCCCCCCCCCAATTGACCTGAGTAATTAAAAAAAAAACATACACAGTTGCTGCATATGCCTACAGAAACTCCAATAGGCATAAATCAGACATCTTATTGCAAGCAGGCTTCAATTTTTCTTTTTTTTGCATGTCAAAACAAAAATCGGGATTTAACCCCCTCCCCACTTCCCTTCAAATCACAATCCTGGATCCGCCACTGATACCGTTGTGTAACTTTCGTCGGGTTGAATGTACGTGTTAGTGTGTTCTCTCGTTTTGACTTGCTGCAGTTGAAAATATACATTTGGCATAATATCACTGAAGTAGATAGAAATATGCACGCTTTCATTTTAACCCTATTTTTGTACTCTGGCTTTTATTGTACTCGCCTTTCATTGTACCCCTCCTGTCATTACCCCTCCTGTCATTACCCTGTCATTTTACCCCGACCTTCATTGTATCCCGGCATTCATGTCATTGTTCTACAGCATGTTGAACCATAGATTAGAATTAAACGGTTACTGCTAAGATGGATGGAGACCAATTATGATGTAGGATTTGCTTGTTAACTGTCGCCTAACAAATCTAAGCCTGCTTTAACTACAGCTGTTTGTAATGGGAAGTATGGTGCGCCAAAGCATGCACTTTGGGATAATAATACATTCAATTGATAATTTAGTATTATCATTAGTTGTATTTAAACAATATAACTGCTCATAACTAGAACAATCAGCCTGTCGTCGATTTGATGATTCTAGCTCAAGGTTGGCTGGATGAAAATCAGACGCTCAAATTTAAAAAGCAGTGTGGAAGGAGACAACTCTATTATTATTATCTATACTACTAACGGATATAAACGGGACATTAATGATTAAGCCTATCTACTATTGTTTTTTTGCTTTATATCATTTAACGCAATAATGTAACACTGTCATCTGAAGGCAACCTCATAATATGCGAACTTCTTCCAATACGCCATTTCACGGTTTCAACTGCGCATGTGCGTTACTAAGATCACGTAATAAAACGACGCTCTTATTGAAAGAAATATAATTGCCGCGCGTTTTATCACTTGACTTTAATCTGTACATGCGTAGTTGAAACCGTGAAATGGCTTATTACAACTGAATTTGAATTGCTTAATTATCACCACTACATGTTTGAGGGCAGTCCTTCCCCAAACCGGCCACATGTATGACAACTTTTAAGCTAAACCGTGCTTTTTAAAGTCCCAAAACATTTTTGAGACAAATCTTGACGATATCTAAACTTTTTTTCGAAAAAACCGATAAATGGACGGTCCAGCGGATTGTCGATTATACGAAAGTGATACTACGATTTATATTTCGTTTTGAATAAATGATTAGTTTTCGATGTGGTTAGTAGGCCTGTGCCACTGCTCAATCCGAACCATAAGATTGTATTTGACAAGCACATGATGTACAGAGATGTAGTACTTCACAGTATGTTTTATCGGGGATAAACATTCGGAAATACCTGATCAGTTAAAATTAGCAATTCAAATGATTAGATGTAGTCTATTGATCATGGAGTTAATAAAACTATTATAACTCAATGATATGATATAGCAGAAGACAGATTCGGTCTAATTTCCACTGGGTATCAGGTTAATTACTTGAAATACCTTACCTAATTATCATTAGTTTTATTGCATGCATGACATATTATAGGTAACTTACGTAGATTTTTATGTTAGCTTTTGAATCACTAGGTTGTTACCGATACATTAAGTTCACGGAAAGATATAGAACATTGCAGGATTATACCAGATCATCAATATGCATGAGTTGATCCTATAACACCCAAGTACTGTGTATTTCCACGCATGTAACCAGACCAGACGTATGCTGATGTAAATATAAACTATCCTGAAATCATGTATCTTGTATGAAGCTGTATGCGGATGCTTTACCCTCCCCCTTTTTAACCCTTCTACATTATTCAGCAGTTGACTTCATTAAGCTGTAAATTCCTACAAAAATATCTGCAAAAAAACTTCACTTTTAGTAAAATTTTGCTATTAATATTGTAAAAGACTGCGATATAATACATTCTTATTTCTAAACAATTGTTTAATTGCTATAATATAACATTTTCTTTGCATTCAGACAAAGAAGTTAATAATTAGGTTGAGAAAACCTTTTCAATAATTTAACCGAATTGATTATCATTTTTCGCAATTCCTAATGCGCATTTTAGACTAAACCGTGCAAAGATACGCAATTCCATTAACATTATGCTTTGGATCATTCAATCCACACGTAGAGGAATTTACGGTGTATCATAACATAGGCAACAATGTTGTTATATCCACTTGATGATGGTAGGCCTATAAAAAGATGCTATTTAATTAAAAAAAAACATTGAGTTTAGTGCGAGGTTGTGTGTCAAAATATTGGTTTATTAAGTGTGAATTGTACGTGTGTGCCTTTGTGTGATTTCGATGTGACGGATATTGATTGGCTCTCTGACAGTTCGAAGTGCGCATGCGTCTGGTAATGGTCAGACAGCCAATCAAACTCTACGTACGTTAGCATACGGAACGAATACTCAGTTGAAATGGAGTATAGTATAACTCATTGTGGACGTACTAATGAATAGCCCTACGTTGATCTGACGATGTAGTGTGTAAATAATGACAGTGTAATAACGAAAGAGTGAGTTTGGTGATTATTGCTAAATTGTGGCAGATTTTAGTGCAGTGATGACAAATTGTTTTAGTTGTTTCTCGATTATTTTTATTCATTTGTTTTTTCATCATTTAGTGTAATATCATCTGCACTTAATCCTTGATAAGTAACATTTACGATACTAATACAAAGTTAACTTTAACTGAAGTAAAGGCGGTATATTTGTTACAAACATTCGGTTATTGTGACCGTCCACAATTGTAAGCAATTTCGTTATAGCCTACCAATGCAAGATTCTGTTAGGGTTTACTTAGTTTTTTTTTATCAAATAATAATTATTTTGCATTGTTTTTTTACCACTGTGCTTGCACTTACACGTATATGACATGGTTTAAATTTTCACAATTTTTTTCATATTTGTGAGGTGTCAACACAAAAATGGCTTTTGTTGTGCAAAAATGCAAAATTCAGGTTTTGTTATATTCGGATAGAAGAAATTATAAGCTTTAAATTGGTTTTTGAATGAGGTTCATAGGTGAGTATAACCAGAGAAAAATCATGTTTAAATTGGCACGTATGAAAACACAATTTGGAGAAAATGAACTTCGAAGATAAACAACTGTTGACTTCCTGCCTGTTTTTCCATTGATTTTTAAAAACGACCTTAATTTAGTTTAAAAAAAAACATGTTTATTGTAAATAAAAATAAACAGGAAGTTTGTTCATAGAATTTATTTAATAAACTTGACAAAGCAAAAAAATCTCATTTTTAAAATTAAATTATCACTTTTTGCCTATTGTTGTGAATATCTCAATGAACTAGCGTACAACAAGACTGATTTAGTCACCTCACAATGTTTTATAAATTAGTGGTCTTCTCAAGTACCACTAATTGCAAGATTGTCCTGAAGTGTTAGGCCTAGATCACAGACGGATATAAATGAATCTTATCAGCTTTAATGTCCCTCCCCTTTAAAAATATTTTGAGTAGTTTTGAAAGAAAAACATTTTGTAAATACAACATAAAGGCTGCTGCATCGGACACTATTGCGAAAATTATAAGATATCAGTACAAATAACATTACTTCGCCTGTCATAAGCCATATTGAATGCATGCCACATAATTAACCACCTTAGACAACCGCCATCCTCACCCGCTTCAGCCCATCGCTCCCAACTTAGGATCCTAGATCCACCCTTCTAAACTATGGACCAAATTGTTTAATTCAATTAATATATCCAAGCATTCCTATAATTAAACAAAAATCAATATTCTTTGTTCTTTTTCTAACGGATAGATTTTTCGAATATGTGGCATACATAGGAATTACGTATACACGAATCAGGTATAGATGTAAGTGTAGTGCAGTAGGTTTTTCATGGTGTTTTTTTATATAAAAGCTTGTTTTATGTTCCAAACGTTAAAAATGTCTGAAATGCTACCGTATACTAGTATTTATCCCATTTGTCAAAAATTAAAACACGAACTACTCTACGTATATTTTAAATAGAGATACTACCGTATTGATTCTCAAGCAGTCGTGAATCCCTATAATTTTTATTTCAAACGATAAATCAACGTTTCATTAACCATGTAATCTATCTGTGAAGTGTAACTTTTCATGATTTCAGTTTTTGACACAAAACTCTATTCATTTGTGATTGTACACACGTTATGGCATGCTCATCGTTACGATTATCGATTACGTCAGTAAAATGTAATGAATGACACATTCTCACTGTATACGCGCGTTAAACGCCCGAGCATTGTACACGCGCATTATACGCGCGTTGTTAGACTATCTAGGAGGCTGTACACGTTGTTCCGGTGTTTATACACATAGCACAAGTACAGTGTTTTGTGTGAATAAGTCAGTGTTAATCGATTCAATAAGACATTTTGAAATTGGTATGCACTCTGGTCTGAGTGCGTTCTCTATTTTATGACGCGATCGACGATTATCTATGTATGCATGCAAGGCAACATTGTTGTCCGGTTGATATTGGTACTCCGTTGCTTAGAAAGCGTCACTGAAAAAAATTTACAACGCAAATGATTGAATTTATGTTTGATTAGTACCGTCAAATCATTTTGTAGTAAGGTAACCAGTGATCCTCTTATTCGATATAGTATTGTCGCCAAATAACATTTTTTTATCTTATGTTTTATTTAATTGAAAATAAATAGTATTTTGTGTTTTGTTTTTTGTTTTTTTTTTGCTGTAGGTCTACTATTCCATCTTTAAAAAGTTACCGAATTTTCTAGAAGAAATACTATGTATATCTTTCTTCTTTTTAACTTGAACGTAATAAGTCGTTGATGACATACGGCAATTTATGTCGAAATATTGAATCATCTCACGGTGGCGTGTATCTCATTGCTTGGAGTATGCATTATACTTTCTTAAGTCGGTGTATGTTGGCTGACTTTTAAAACAATAGGTTTACAGGCTCTAGTTAATGGGTAATATAGGTGTTTTTCCGATAGTAGGTCTATGTCTATATCATTGAATTACATTACAGAAGTTACCGTAAATCTTTGCAAGATTTATTTTGAATTGATTCTTTAAAATTCGGTCCAATTGTAAAAAAAAAAATAGCTGTAGGCATTCTTAGCGTATCGTTTTACTGGTGTCTGGTGGCATAGATTATAATTCCATAGGCCTATATAAGGGTATGCCTTTGTGAATTTGATGCAAATACAATGTACTTATCGGTACACTCAGCCTATTTACCATTTTCCTAAAGATCTAAGTCGCAGTAATAATGCGATTATCATTTATTCAGTTTCCATGCAAGAAGCTGTATGAACTCGTGTTAAGTGGCGGATCCGGGTGGTTTCATGAGTTCCGTGGCAACCCAGAATTATAGCTGTGTCGTTTTCCACACTATCAAATTGTGACAAAATTCTTTGATATGCCTATGTAATGGTCATCCTTATCATGGGTATATTAAAGTTTTAATGTCAAATAAATTTTGATAGTGTGAATTGAGCTTAAGAGCCACCGGTTCGCAATGAAAAAAAAATAATTACGATGAAAACGTAAAATATGCTAAATTGCTGTAAAAAATAAGACCAAAAACTTTGATTTTCATATTCAAATAGAGTATGGTGCTTGTCACGTGTAGGTTCTATCAACTGGTAAGCTTCTAAACGGAACCCTGGATCTGTGGATGTAGAACGATACAAGTCTAGAATTATCTTCTTCCAAATGTTGGCTTTCTTCTCATTTTTATAAATAATCGTGACGAGATTTGTCGTATAAAATTGGGTGAGCTCCCACCATTAAATTCAGTTGTTCTGGGCCTATTTCCTTATCTTTCATCGCCATTTTTTAGTCGGTCTGTGACATGGCAACGGCACAAGAAAAATTGTCATGGTGCTATCTTCTGATTGGTTAAAAGTATTTTCGGATCGGAAAGGATTTTTGAAAATCGCTTGCACAGCGATTTATTCCGATACGATTTTTTATTCCTATGACCACTCACCGACGTGTTTATTGGTTCATGAAACGTGTGTGAACATAACTATTTTTTACCACTGCTCCGATTTTTTCGGTAGTCATTACGATCGGAAAATCGAATTGAATGTGTGTGACTGCACCTTTATGCATTAAAAACTTTTAGCGTTATTCTGCCTAGTGTTTATTTTGTTTTCTTTTTAAATAGAAAAGTAGCTCAACGATATTATTAAAAAGTTTTACAGAATTACCAGCCTTTTGGTATAGCAATATAAGGGTTTTAATGTCTCCATTTTTCCAGTTGTAGTTGGATGGTTTAGTTAGTAAACGAAACTTACAATTTTTTATGCTAAACCTTTGGGAACATACTTAAGTATTGTCTTTTGAATCTTAGTTTGCACATCCATCGTTTTGTATCACACTTATTATCATTGTCATCATTTGTTTTAATTGTTAGCCTTAAAAGTCGATGTGTTGCCCAGGCGCCTCTGAAATCTTGGTAGGCTTTACATTATTCTTCCGGCTTTTTGTTTACTTACATATAATTATTCCGGAAATTATAAGAAGTACACAAAGTACTTTGTAAATTTGGTCTAGGCTCTAAGAATTATAAAAAAAAATCGAAGTACAGAAAATGTAACAACACTGATCCCACTAAAATATCCCGACCCAAATATTTAAAAAAGTGTATGGGCAACACATGCAACTTTGATGATTAAGTTTGAATTGGCGCAATTTATGTTTGAGCATTATTATTATTATATTGACATTAAGTAGGTATGTTTGTTTGTTTTGGGGTTTTGTTTTGCTTTTGCTTGTACAACTTCTTCACACCACGTTGCACTTGCTTTTTTATTTCATTTTATTTTGCTCACCACTTTTTGTTGTTGACATTTTTTGCAATTTTCTTATCGTATTACTTTGTTGCTGTTGTTACCATTAATGTAAAGTTACGTTGGTGTTGGTGTTGTGTTTTGTTCTGCTTGTGGAGAGAATATTTGTAGAGTCTATTTTCAAATTATTTTCTTTTGATATTTGTAATCATTGCATGAGAATATTTTTTCAGGTAAGAACGAAGGTGAATCGACGTCTGGAGCGTTTGAGACTAGGCAGGGAAAGACATCGAAGTTCTTATGCTAGTGACAAAACACAGACATTCTCGGTAAGTGAGTCATCCTCCACCGAAAAACAGCCAAATGGTAGAACGCACAACGGTAGTACACAGGATGGCAGTAGAACGGACCACAATTCAAACGGTAGTATACCGCAAGTTTTCATCGAAAATAGTGAACATCATGGCGATAATGAACCGCTTGATGATGACGTGTTTCAGGAAACATCACTTATTAAAATAGAAGAAAATTCTGCAACTGATAATTCGAACGGTTATGTTAAGTTACGAGAAGAGAGCGTAAGCGAATATGGTGAAACAACTACCGAAGATGCGGAGCTTAGCAAAGCACTTTTAGTTGATGTTCACCTTTAAAACGATAGACCAAAGTCTACTAAACTTTCAAGTTCTTCAGAGGGCAGCAAATAATGTTTGTGGAGTTCTCGGTTATCGCATGATCTTCCACCCAAAGAAAATAGTTTCCGTATTTTGTTTATTTTGTTCAGGAAAGAAGTTAAATCATTTTTGTTGTTGACAGAAGGAACATTCAGTCCATGTTTAGTTCAGAAGTAGACAATGTCTACTTTTAAAGAGAAATGACGGATCGGTCTAACTTTGATTTGCTCTATGATTTCTAGTACGCCGATATTAACCCTTGGTTACGTTTTTCTTTGGGATAAACTCAATATATTTTTTTCAGGGATGGTCATTTTATATAATAGAGACTGATTTTTAAATTGTAAATAATATTACATATTGTTTATGCCAAGTTATCTTTTCTTGTATATGTATAGAATAAAAATTCTCAAAGTACTTAACACCTTAAATTCTTGAATCATATTCCAATGTTGTGTTTCCATTTATGAAATGTTAAGTTGTGTTTATAATGAAAAAAAAAACATTGAGGAAGTTGCAGTTGACTGCATACGACATATTTTTGATGAAATAGTGATAGATGAAGACAGATTACAGTGATTGCCAATGATGAATAGTTTTCTCTTGGTACTCGACGATATTGTTACGTCACCTTGTTTGGAGCGAATGTGAATGTGAGGTTTTCGAATAACAGGACTTGACAGTTTGTGTTTGGAAAGTTAATTCCAATTCAGTATTATAAGACCAGTTAGGCCTTTACAATATATCTGATTAATATATTTGCTATTATTGTCCTTAATGGATTGGCTAGGATTCAATTTAAAAATGGGAATCTTTGGAAATGTTATTTATTAACATTGATTGATTGATTGGATCATCTGGTTGGTTGATTGATTGATTGATTGGTTGATTGATTGATTGATTGATTTGTTGGTTGGTTGATTGATTGATTGATTTGTCTGATTGATTCTGATTTTCTTATTGATTGATTGATTTGATTGACTGATTGATTGATTGATTGATTGGATCATCTGGTTGGTTGATTGATTGATTGATTGATTGATTTGTTGATTTATTGTCTAATTGATTGATTTGTCTGATTGATTCTGATTGCCTTATTGGTGGGTGTTTTATTGATTTATTGATTTTATTGATTGATTGATTGATTGATTGGATCATCTGGTTGGTTGGTTGGTTGATTGATTGGTTGATTGATTGTCTGATTGATTGATTTATCTGATTGATTCTGATTGCCTTATTGGTGGGTGTTTTATTGATTGATTGATATTGATTGATTGATCGATTGATTGATTGATTAAATAATTGGTTGGTTGGTTGATTCTAATTGTCTGATTCTGATTGCCTTATTGGTGGGTGTCTTATTGATTGATTTGATTGATTGATTGATTTGATTGATTGATTGATTGATTGATTTAACGGAATGAACTGACTTATGTAATGGATACAGTAGGAATTTAATGAAATCGTTTGAAAATGTGGAATTGATTTATCGATCAGTCGATTGATTTGATTTGAATCAATTTTCTAATTGTTTGGAAGATTGATTTAGTTGAATTGGTATTGGTTGTAAGTTTGGATTGATTGAATTGATTGATTGGATTGATTGGATTGATTGATTGATTATACACAGTCTGTTATGATGATTTTACTGTGACCATCATTGTACGGACTATTTACTGTTTATTTTGTCAGTTGAGGGGATGGTGTTTAAGTGTCTATCAGCTGTTGTATAATACAGTGCAACAAACATCCGTAGATGAAATATATTTGTCCTGTAATACACTTTATACATATCGTTTATATAGGCTTATATTTCAGTAAAACTGTATATCAATTTAATGTCAGCAATATTTTTGTAAGCAGAACCAAAGCTTAGCTCAGTTATGTACAACTGGGACATAATGTGTGATACACAGTACGTTATAATGTAAATTTTGACGGCTTACCTTCGGTGTCACTAAAAGTGCATAATGTCGACTGTCCCTTTAAAAATACATTGTCACTAAAAAAATAACTCAATTTAAAAAATGGTAGCTAAACTGAGCATAACATTTTAAAATAAAGGCTATCGTCATTCGGTGTATTTCAATTCTCTAAAGGCCGGTTCCTACTGAACGTGATCAAGCGAATTCTCGAGCGTCACGCGTCAAGGGAAGAAAGTTGACCATGGATCAACTCTTGAGAAAGGCTCGCGAACGTTCGATTTAGCCGCACGCGTCACATTTCGCGTCTAGTGGGAACCGGCCTTAAGGTTTTTAACTTCCATTTTACTTAATTTGAGCAAAATGTTTTCACAATATTCCAAGTGACAATGCATCTTTAATGGTTTTGTATGGATACCTACATTTTCGTAGGCCTGTTGTAAATGTTTTTAATCATTAATATAAATACTGTACAATCATAATATTCCGGTTAACATGGTTAAAATTGTACATATGTAAAATCCTTGTTTACAATATCATTAATTAATATGTTCTCTTATGTTCGTATTCCTTATCATTCTTGTACTTATCGCATATTTATTTCAATCGCAACTGATTATATAATTCATTTTTAATTGCAAATTAAATGTAAAATAATTTCAATCTCTCCATCTTCCATCACCCTAAAGGTATGTAGTCTTTTCCAATGTTACAATTTACAAGTGATAAAAGAAGTGTATGGAACGCCAAAAGAGCATTTAAATATACGTCATATACAACGAAAGTAGTCTTTAGTTTCCAGATTATCCATGTGTTTATGTCTAGCGATGATTTCTTTATTGCGCGATTCGTCGAAAAACTGATTACCAGTGCTAAATAACACCGGCGTATATACCTATCTTTTGTGGCGTCCGTCCATGCTTGAGTGTCGGTTTGGAATTCGCGCCATACCAAAGTTCGTTACTCCTTATTTTGTAGCGGGCGCAAATCTATGGCATTACGCACTGGAATAGGCCAGCGCGCTATCTTTACATTGTAAGATTTTTGGCCATACTTACTCGACCGCTGGAGGGCGTGTTTTTAATTTGCCTGTTGACAATCAAGTTCATAAAAATTTTATGAACTTTCTTAATTGTTTCACATGGCACTACAATATTAACCTACACTTCATAGAACGTTCATGTTTCATTTTATTTCGAAGTTGATAATCATCTTAGGCCTATGTCGCAAATTAACGGTACGCAACACAATCGATACTTTTTCAAGGGTTTCCTGGTTTTCATGTGACTAATAGATTTTTCTGGGCTAACCTTAGTAGTTAGACAATAATAGTAGTATTACTTATATTATTATGACCATACAGTTACTATCGCATTGATTATGTGTGTTATTATATTTATTTGATGTCGCTTATTAGGTCATTTATCATTATAGGTCGCTATTTGTTCAAAACCGTCCAAAATCCATTGACTTATAAGTGAACGTGGTATCATTTGTATAGGCTTAGTAATATTATTTTAGAATGGGAAATATGTTACACTGTATCATACGGAGCGAGGCACTTTCATAAGCCGCGCTTTGCCAAGTAGGTCTACTAACGAATCTGGCCTTACAAACGTTTCATATCATTTCAATTTTATTATAATTTTTTTTTCATTTGTTTAATTCTAATTTGGTATAAGTGTATTATTACCTTTGTATTCACAGCGGTATTGGTATGACGTCACAATATACAAAACAGTTAGATATTTCATCAAGTCGATTATTAAACCAAAATGTAAGATGAGACTTAACACAACTTCTTGTCATAGACTTGCCTCAAGTCTGTATGGTATGTTATATTTTAAGCCTAAGTGTTTAATAAAGTGCGCCTCCAGTGGATCAGTGGATAAATTTTGATATTTTGTCATCAGAATGGTATGACAATCTACCTGCTATGGAAAGCATTTGGTGCCTTTTGTTTGTCCCTTCATGATTTAAACCGAATCACCGTCTTGAACCAAGACCTTTCGTGAATGATTAACATAACATTTTCGGGTGATATGAAGTAGCAGCTGTGACGTCGGTATGAAGCTGTGTACATCTTTTACATTTTGGTTTAATACATACCTACTGAGACTATTTACAAACCTTGTGATACTTTTTAAACTATATAATTCTACACTTGTGAAATAAACATTAATTTATTTCATCCATCCAGTGTTTAGTGGCTATTCCAAGTGTTATTAATAACTTGTGTTATTATTACATCTTTCAGTAATCAACAACCACTTACCATATGGGGCGTTTTGGGACATTATTATTGAAATTGGCATTATGTAGAAAGAATTTCTTCACAGAGAAGTCCGTCTGCAGAGTTTCTTTGCGAAGAAATCTGACCACATAAATAATGACTATTTAAACAACTTCAATTACTATGTCCCAAACAACATCCCATGTTTTCTACTAACCACAAAGTACATGCATATTGATACCTACTACGTTAGTGTAAGAATGTATTTGAAAGAAATAGGATTTATGTCTTGCTTTTGAAAAAAAATGTCCGTTAAAGTTTATCACCTCACCCCGTTTATAAAGAATGATTTAATACTAGGGTATTTGAAATGTATTGTCCAAATCCGACGACTATTTTGTACCCTTAATGGCAGAATTGTCTGATTCTAATGTTCCCCAAGACGATATGTCTGGATCCCACTCACTGCCCTTTTACCGAGGCTACAATGTAATGTATAGATATCAGTTTCAGTGCGTTGACCAATGCATTTTGTTAAGCATTTAACCAGTTCGGGTTATTAAATGTTGGGGAAAATATTTAAACAAAGAACACGTTTGGTGATTATAGGGAGCTGCATGTTTGTGATTTGATCGAATAAAACGAATATTTTAAATAAAATATGTGTAGTTTAGTTTTTTTTTATCCGTTTTGATCTTGAAACCTATGCTGAGGGTGCATCTTGGTTGGAGTTGGTTGTTGGAGAGGGTTGGCGTTTACCTCATGCTGATTAAACCATGGAGACTCGTTAGCTGAACGTTCGAAATACAACGTAATTTGGTTCATGTACATGCTTAAGAACGAAGTACATTCTTCGGGAAAAAAGTAGGGAATTGTCTCCCGGTGTACGGTGTTGCCCAATCACCACCAGAAGGACACCCACTTCGAGATTTCTGGGTTATCTTTGGTATTTAACAACCGGATAAATCGAACCAGATAAAACTAACGTGTTTGGGACATTTTGCATAAAAAATGATGCAATATAAATTTGTGCTTGTTGAATAAAGTTTTTTATTCAATTACATGTATGCTGTTTTATCGGTTCAATGTAGTATTGAAGCGCGCGGAGTAATATCCAACTCCCAAACTGCTGACACCTGAATTCGCCACGCGACGATTGTATGTTCAAGAAATTAGACGTGCCAGGCGAATCCAGTGGAGGGGGCACCTGTCCCCTGTCATCAACCAATTCAAAATATAAAAGAGTAAAAAATATAAAGATGAAAAAACGTGTACACCACGGTTCCCCACTTTTCGACTGTACAGTCCAAGATGGTCTGTATGAGCGTCTAGAGGTTTATTATTTTCAAATATTTTCTATGGAAGGGGATTCCCTCCAGACCCCACCCCCTGAAGCTGTAGGTCTTTCTGTTCCCTTCCAAATGTAAAATGGGTTTCGTCTGACACCCCACC